>JAABKJ010000755.1:37687731-37970987 GCA_011634705.1 Andricus grossulariae | reverse complement strand
AATAATAATTGTGAATATAAAAGAGAGAAAAGTGACTAGAACTGCACCAGACCGGAGAATAGTTTTTATAATTTCATGGACAGCGCAGCCTCGAAGCACGTTGTCACGAAGGCATCATTGTGCGTCTACTGATGACGAGGTTCGATTCACCCCCATCCCTTAACTTTCTCACCATTTTGGTAGCCGCAGGGTCAATCGGACAATCCGATTACTGATTACTGATTAGCTACTGGACCGACCTGAAGGTTTAATGTCCTCGTTCCGTCATCAAAGCCAACCGGATGTCGTGTCATGTCCAGCGATTGGATCGATGCCTGGCAAAATCCTTTGCAGTTGTGTTGCTGAACCATTTTTTTTGAGTGCCGTTGATAACATACCGGAAGTGACAACACTCTCCTCAGTTGTTGATGGCGTTAATGGGACCGTGCTGACCGACATACCTGGAATGTCATCCACCACCTCGTAGGCTCATTCGAAATACGAGGATGAGTCTAAAATTGCGTTAGTGCAGCAAACGATAATGCATTTGTTTAGAGAAAGATGAATGCGTTAGTTGTTGCTTGACACAGGATTGTGTAATCAAAAGTGTTTGTAGAAAGCAAAATACAATTTCAGGCCTCACAGACCCTATAGGATAAAAAATAGAGTACTGAGGGTACTCTTTCATGCTTGTAGGGTACCCCTTTTTTACAAAAATTAGGTGTGATGAAGTTAATAAAGGCAGTTGATTTTTCATAGGTATAGTTGCCGTCAACCAGGGTAATTATGAATCAACGTTTATGCTATGTAACTTTATGATTTCTTTTTCCTTGTAAGAAAATTTTATAAACATTGATAAACAATATTCTTATGATGCAGGAGAGAGTGGAAATCTCGGCTTTTTTGAGAAAAAAAAAACAGTTGGTATTTCCAATTATTTGAAAAACCAGTTGAATCACTTTGTTTTTAAACTCCTGGTGCCCCACGCCAATGGCGTGGGGTACCAGGAGTCATGTCATGCCTTAAGAAAGTTTTACCTGTAATAATGTTTATATTTTCCCTCCAGGTTTTTTTATCTATGTAAAATGAAATTTCTAATCAGTTAATGGATTATGGCATTCTTTGAAATTACTCAAATAAATTTTAAAATATATTATTTTAAATTATGCAAATCAAAAATATATATTAATAAAAATCGATCGTTTCAAATTTGAATATTGGAAAAAAAACCGTTTTTTCAGAAACTGCAGAGGTTAAAAAAATAAGTAACTAAGAAGTCCGGGGTTTCGTATTCTTCGCAATTATATGAATAAAAACATATTGTTCATCATTAACAAACTGAAAAAATTAAATAATAACTACATGAAAAACTGAAAGTATATGAGAAACGATTGAAATTGATAACCGAAAAAGGTTTAAAATAACTAAAAAAATTACAATTAAAAAAAAAACTACCATTTCGATGCACTCTTAAAAATAAAATAATGTTCTTTGAAATAAGAAAATTATTAAACGACGAAATAATTAGGAAAATTATACGAATAAAAAATATTTTCGAAAATTCTCTTAATTGAATAACTTAAAAAAAAACTAAATAACTTGTACAAAATAAAAAGGCTAAAAATCTTTAAAAACCCTGAAAAATTTGAAAAAACTCCCGGTATTTGCTTTTTTCACAATTATATAAATAAACATATTGTTGATACTTAAGAACTGAAAAACATTACAAATAATAAACATTTAAAAATTTGACAAATTTACCGGTTTGATGCATTCGTAAAAATTGAAATTTGTGCTTCGGAATTAAATCAATAAATAAAATTTTAAATAACTAAATAATTTCAAAAACTAAGCTATTTAAAGTTTGAGAAAACGACTGATCTTTGTATTAATTACATGATATAAATAAAATAATAATTTAAGAAGATCTCGTATTTAAAAAAATAACTAAACATTTTATCAAAAAATTAAAATAAATTGAATAAAGAATAAACGAATGATCTATAAAAAATATGAAAAGCTGAATATTCATATATAATGAAAATTAAAAATTTGGAAAAACACCCGGTCTTTGTGCTCTTAACAATTATATAAAGAAACAAACATTTTTAAAGAGTTTCTCAGATAACTTAAAAAATAAAAATAAATTACAAAAACTGAACGTTTGAAGAAAAAATAACTGAAGATTTTCAAAATTTGAAAAAACTTCCGGTTTTTGTGTTCTTCGCAATGATTTAAATAATAATTCAAAAAATAACAAAATAATTTATAAATTACAAGGCAAAATTTTTCCTAATTTGAAAACGTAACGTGGTTATATTTTTGAATTCAGATAATGTTGTTCATCGTAATTTATTTATTAATTTTTGCTTAGTTATATATTTTTAATGTCTTCTTTCGATTAAATTTGCCTCTGTAATCGTATCGTCAAAATTTGGGAGCTTTCAACTTTATTATTTACAAGTTTTTTTCAATTTTTTTATAAAATATTTTGCTTTTTTTCAAAATATTATTTATATAATTGTCAATAACACAAGCACCGGAATTTTTTCCAATTTTCAAATTTTTAATCCAGATGGACAATTAAAAGATATGCGAAAATACTACGTTCAAAAACTTGAGCTACCTAAATCCATTAGGAAATCAGAAAACTGAAAAAAAATTGTTATTGATATTATGCTGAAAAGCCATTTTTCTGCATTTTGAAATTAATTTTTTGGCTGGCTATAAGAAATCTTTTAAGCAGCTCAGGACTTTCCATTGATGAAAATGCATTAGAAAATTCTTATAAAGCCGAAAGAAGGAAAAATAGGTTGACAGTGTAATCTGAAAATTATCTTCAATTTTTTAAAGATATTAAATTTAATATTGAATAATATTTAAGATTAATATTTAATAAATAACTTAATTATTGAATTCTCTCAGCTTTTCTTGATATTTTTCAACTGTATTTCTATCAGTCAGAGTGTCTGAGGTGTTCAAAAGATTTTTCAGGTAAGCTAATTTACTTTCTAAATACAGAAATAACTGCTTGGTAAAACTATTACCATTTTGTATATAAAAATCTGTCCAAATTCAAAGGGACTTTTATGACCTGAAAAAATATCATACAAAATTGGGATCAACGAAAATATAAAAATTATTGCAAGAAGCGTTTTTTCATACGCATTTTGCTAACGCGCAAAATTAAACCATTCATCAATATAATTATTCTGATTTTACACGTAATTTTTGCATCAAATTCTAAACTTGCATTACTTTTTACAGGAAATTTCAATTTTGAGAGTCTCAATTAAGAATTTAAAATGTTAACCTCATGCATTTAAAGTTGCTTATTAAGGTGGAATATTTCAATCTAAAATTGTTTAATTCTTAGCGTTTATGATTCAAATATGTTCAATTACAAATTCTTTCAATTTTAATTTTTTTTTTAGTTTTGGCCAGATTAAGCTTCAAATTGCCAAAACATTTAGACTTAATTTAAATTGTTATCATTTTGAACGATTTATATTTGGAATCGTTTTTCTATATTTTGATAAAAATTTTTTAAAACATTTAGGCATAGAAAATAGTCTGTGAGCCCTGCAATTTTACAAACTAATTTTTCAAAACTTTTTTGGACATAACAACCCTCAGCTCTAGGTTGGTCCAAAAAAGGTTTCTCCATCAAACGAAAATGTCGAAAAATTATCTTCATCTTTAAACGAATTTTTTTTTTCTAACAAAACATGGATCAAGAATTATTTGAACCATCATTTAGGACATCTATTAGAGTTATAAAAACAAAATTTGAGGAAAATATTTTTGTTTCTGACGTCTATAGACAATTAACATTTTTTTTTGTAGTAGTTAGAAATCTTGAATTAACATAATTTTTTACGTATAATATTGCTGGAAACCATTTTCCACGGCTTCTGACATACTAACAAATCATTAAAATTTCGAAAATTTTTAAACACAAAAGAAAATCAGCCCACAAATCGTCATTTCTTGATATTTTTATTAAAAAAGTTCACTTTTCCCTCCTTGCAGGTCGAAAAAAATAATCAAAGTTTTTTCAAGTATATACAAGTATATTTAAGTTCTGATGCCTGTTCCACAAGATTTCTGCAAGTTGCATATCAATTGATCAAACCGTTAAAATGTTATCGTCATTATAAATTCTAAAAAATGCTTTTCCTACCCGCGAAAGCTGTATTTCTTATAACAGGCTTATCGTATCTGAAATTTTTTTAAATAAAAACTACTGTGCAGATTTATATCTAAAATTTTTGAAGACAACTCATTATCTTAAAGTAAACAGCCATGAAAATAAGCCAGGCAAATGATTGAAAACCAGAGTCATATGATTGTTTTATTCAAGATAATTGACCTAATTTATAGTTTTTTCTTTTTTAAAAACTTTATTGTTTATTTATAACTATGAGTAGAACAAGTTTTTTGTATGTATAATTAATTCTGATTTTTATGAAATCAGAAATCATTATACATTTCGCTGAAGACCTTTTTTTTAATCAAAGACAATATTTGAACCATAAGATTTTTTAGGAATGAAAAACTATCTAAGGGTTACTTAAATCAAACTTTATCTATTTTAATTTTGTCTCGCGTATGAAACTGTGAAAAAAGTATTTTTACTTCTTAAAATCGAAATACTGACTTTTTAAAAAAACGAGGTGAGATTAAAAAAAGTAAGGGCGTATTTTTTAGCAATTTCTCTAACGAAAAATTTTCCTCTCTTGACTTCTTTTCATATCTCAAGATCATTTTTTACACATTGTAGTATAAACGGTTCAGTAAATATATAAATGAAAAATATTATCAACAATTATTTAACATATAGAGCATAATTGAATAAATTTGATTTCAACCAAATTTGTAGAGTTTATGATTTACAAATATTTTGATACGATAAGCATGTTTAAAGAAAAACAGCTTTTGCGCAAGGAAAATCATTTAAAAAAATTTGGAATAACCATTAAGGCCCGGAAAAGCTCAATTTTTCAGTATAAATATTGAACAATGACGTTGTTTTGGGGATAATTTTATTTTCGCTTACATTTTTTTAAATCATTTTTTAGTACATCAGGAACCGAGGAAAATGGCCTTCCTGCAATATTGTGCTAAAACATCATGGCAAATTAAAATCTCCATTACAAAAAAACAATAATGTTTAATTATCTACAGATGTCAAGAACTAAAAACAAATTTCTCGTAACTCTAATAGATGTTATGAACGATGTTCCCAATAATTTTGTATTCATTTTTTATTACGTATAAAAAAAAATTATTTAAAAATGAAGATCGATTCTTCTAGGGGTCAAATTTTATTATTTTACTTATATTTTGAAAAAACCGAAAAGCGTTTTCAATTTTGAAGAAAAGCGATTACTGGTTCTTTGGACCTTATCTACAAATTCATCTAAAAAGGTAAGCAATGACTAATTAAAAATACACAATCCTGTTTCAGAGTGGATTGAAGAGAAGCAGATATTAACCAAAAGGAAATGAAGTAAAAATATTTATAAATAACAGCGGAATTGCTTATATAATTAAAACAATTAGAACATTTGAATTTTAATATATACCGATAAGAACTAGTAAGGGAAAAAGTTATTACTTGCAAATTCAACTAGTTTTCATGCAAAGTACTAAAAATTGTATGATTTAAATATTCAGCTAAGAAGTATTGTTTTTTGTTGTAAATTCATTAGAGTATTCAAAAATATAAAATTCATGTTCATTATGAAATTCTTTCAAATAATCTTGTGAAGTTAATTGAGTTAACATTTTCTTTATCTACCATTTCTATATTCTAATTAATTCTCTAGGAATGTTTAGTTGAACTGTCGCGCACAAGGGACTCAACCTAATTCGCTTCAAGATAATTAAATATTCCTGAATAGACATTAACGTATGCTTAGAGAAAAATACTCTTTAAACATAAATTGTTGAAAAAATAATTTGAAATCTATTATTATACAACAGGTTATTTTAATTATAGTATTTAAATCACACTTTTACCGACTATTATTTTAGTAGAGTCATCAAAACTTAAAAAAGCTAAGCTTAAACCATACAAAGTTAGTCTGTTAAGATCCATAAATTATTTTTAATATTTCAAAATAATCATAAAAACTATACCTGAAATATTATCATCATTATTAATAAATGAATATTAAAGAAGACCCGTTAATTGAGGGACCGGATTTTAATTTTAAAAGTACATACACTTATAGGAAATTTGATGGCGCACCTTTTTTTGTTAGACAAAAATGTTTTAGCTTTTCCGTTTTCGAAGTGAACCCGAAAAACCCGTTTTTTTTTTTAAAATATTTGTTGTATTTTTTTTTACTACAGTTGGCCAAGATTCAGCCAAATATTGGAATTTTTTGACGAAATTTACAGCAAAACCTTTTTCCTGATGTTCTATGACTTCTAGAGTCATTAACATAAGAGCAATTTTGTTTATAAAAATTGATAATTTTCATGTGAGGCATTGCATTAATCATGCATTCATATATTCAAGCTCATGGGGAGTCGAAAAAAGTTTCTAGCTGGAAAGTTGTCTAGAAAGGTATATATATGTTTTCTACGAAAAAAATAATTCAAATTAAGTCATGATTAAGAAATTATTAAGGTTTTATTTTGGCCGTATGGTCTTTTTCGCACGCACGTACTACCCCGGCGCGTTTATGGGAAAATGCAACTTCGCTCGAGACAAAGTATTATTTATTAGTCAAAATTTATTTAATGAAATTTTTGATTGTAAATTACATTTTTTTAAATCGCTTTTCACTGATAGGACATGTATGCATGAGGTTAAAAAAAGAGTCGAAGAAAAAAAAATACAGAGAAAAGTCTATTAATAACGTAGGGATTATTTTTCAAATTCAAGAACCCTCTCCCCCCCTATTGTAAGTCGTCAACAGATTTTAAGACCCCCAAACCTTCTTACGTAAAATTTCATATTTTTTACTCGATATATTAAAAATATATTAATTTGAAAGTATTTCAATATATTTTAAGGGATTTTAAGGTATTTCAAGAGATATCGAAAGATTTCGACAAATTCAGGGTATTTTAAGGAGTTAGGAAGATTTGTGCGAATTTCAATGCATTTTAAGAGATTTTTAAATATTTCAAAGTAAGTCATGGTATTTTAAAGATTTTAAAATGATTTCATGCAATACCAAAATATTTTCAAGAGTTTTGAAAGATGTCCGGGGCTTTCAATGGGATTTGGAAGATTTGAAGAGATTTCAATAGATTTCAGAGGATTTCACAAGATTTTTAAAGGTTTCAAAAGATTTTCGAATATATACAAAGATTTTCAAAGATTCTAAAGGATGTTAAAATATTTCGTGTGATACCGAAGCATTTTCAAGAATTTGGAAGGTTTTATGGGATTCTAATGAGATTTCGTAGATATGAAGGGATTATAGAAGATTTCATACGATTTCAAGAGATTTCAAAAGATTTCAAAAGATTTTGAATGTTTTCGAAGGGTTTTAAGGGATTTCATGTGATACTGAAGTATTTTCACGAATTTTGAGTATGTCAGGGGATTTTAATGGAATTTCGGAGATCTAAAGGGATTTAAGGAGATTTCATAAAATTTCAAAAGATTTCAAAAGATTTCAAAAGATTTGAAATGATTTCAAAGAACTTTGATAAACCTCATGTGATACTGAAGCATTTTCACTAATTTTAAAAAGGATCGCGAGATTTTAATGGGATTTTGAAGATTTGAAGGGATTTAAAGGATTTTCATGAGATTTTAAAAGATTTTAGAAGATTTAGAAAATCTGCAAAGGTATCAAAGGATTTTAAGAGAATTCCAGAGTATATCCACTGATTTTAGATGATTTCGTAAGACATATCGTAATATTTCGTAATTTTCACGGGATTTCAAGGATTTAATTCGATTTTTAGAGAATTTAAGCGATTTCCACTGATTTTAAAGGAGTAAAAGGTATTTTTATAAGATTTTTAAGTTTGCAAGCTATTTAAAAGATTTTCAGTTTTCAGAGAGATTCAAGGGGTTTTGAGAGATTTCCAAATAAGTTAGGGGATTTCAACAGAATTTAAAGGATTTCATGGGATACTGAAGTAATTTTACGAACTTCATAGTATACCAGAGGATTTTAATGAGATTTTAAAGATTTGAAGGGACTTAAAGAGATTTCAAAAGATACTAAAAAGATTGCAATGATTTCAAAGGATTTTAACGGATTTTACGCGATTTGAGGGGGTTTCGATGATTTTATTAAATTTAAGAAAATTCCAAGAGATTTCAATAGATTCACTGATATTAGAGGGTTTAATAAGATTTCAAAAGATGAAACGAAATTTTAATAAAATTGAAAAAGATTTCATTACATTGTAAGGAATATAAAGAGATTCAGAAATATTCTTACGGATTTTCAAAGATTTTATTGAATTTTCAAAGGACTTCACAGATTTTAAGAGATCTCGTAAGATTTTGATATATATCATGGAATTTCAAGAATTTTTAACGATTTTCAGAGATTTTAAGGAATTTTCACAAATTCTCAAAGATTATAAGGGGTTTTTATGGGATTTGAAATATTTTAAGCGATTGTAAGGATTTTCACAGTTTTAAAGTGTTTCAATGGATTTCTAGGAAGCACAATTGTTTTAAAGGAATTCCAAGAGATTATCTACAACATTCATGGAGTTCAACAAAATATAAACAAATTTTCATATGATTTTAAATATTTAGAAGGATTCATAAAATTTTGAAAAGAATATTCGCGCACAAAACAGGTGTTACTTACTAAAATTAAAAAAAATATAAAAATAGGAAACTTAGATTAGAAATTATTTAAATCCTCCCCCTTCCTCCTTAACTCATGATTTGTAAGGTTTTGCAGACCCCCCCTCAAAAAATAGCCTTATTATTATTAATTATTATTAAATATTGGATGCTCCCAAAAGCTACAACTTTTTCATACAGAAAAAAGGGATGCGTAATTAAATTTTCTATAAGAAGCATTATGTACTTTTAAAGTTATTAAGTTAAGTTGAGGAAGTGCACCGGAGTCAAATAAAATAATATAGGAAGCACCGAAATTTTAGAAAAGAAATTTAACACGTTAACGGCCAAAGCTGTGCAAAGGTAAGTAATTCAGATATCAAAACCTGGATATACTTCCGAAAAGGTCAATCAAGAATATTTACTTGATACTTAGCTGTCTTAGCTCAGGGGTTCCTTTTGCATCACAGTTGAAAGTCCCAACAGTATTTTTGGCGCAGAAAAATATAATCTGAGTTAATAACATTTATCAATTTTTTTATTTAGTTTGTTTTCAAACTCTCGAAAAATATTGATCTGCGTCAAAAATTCTTTTGGGACATCCAACTGGGATGCAAAGGGAATTCCTGGGTCAAGTATCAAGTCAATATTTTTGGATGACCTTTTCGGAAGTATGCCCAAAAGTTTCTACTTTTTAAGTGCCCCATATAATTTTTTACAAGGCCTTCAAAAGAGAAATTTCGCAATCCCAAAAATGTTACACACCTTGGTCATTTGGACTGATGGATTCTGCAGCTTCCAAGCTCGGTTGCTGGCTTTGAGTGACCTCGTGACATCGAGGTGGAATCGACTGGATAACAAGCTCAGGACTTCGAGTAGGAACACTGCTTGCTCTCTGCAGTTGCAATTTTGACATTCTAGATGCCAAGACCGAAGCAATAGGTTGCACAACATTTTCCGCGGGATTGACAGTACTTGCCACGGAAGGTGTTGAGGCTCTGGAAGCTGAAAATTTTTTTCGTTTTTTTTTCAAAGCTGCTAAGGCAGGGCCGAGGCCTTGACCGAACACGTTGTGGCTTTCTGGCTGATTAGAATGCTGAATATGGTGCGGATGATGGGGATGAGAATCCTGAGATGGAACGTCCAAGGAAGATTTGGAATCTGATGAACCTTCTGATCGACTTCCTCCATCATCAGAACCTGGAGAGTATACCGAATCCTCCGAACGTGATCTTCCTGCAGAGATACATTATTTTATTGCGAAATAGTTTAGAGAAATTTAATTTTGGATGTTGAAAGCTTTAGGAAGCCGGGTGGTCACTCAAACTTAAAAACAAATTCCAGGCTATTCAAAAAATATATAATTTATTCAACACTACCCAGAGAGCACACAAGTTTCCCTGAACATTCCTGGAACATTTCAATGTAAGGTTCGGAGAATTCCAAAAAATGTTCCAGGAAGGTTCCCAGAAATAGGAAAATGTCTACGTATCAAGGAAGGTTCTTAAGATAGGCTAAGGGAAGATTCGTGAGGAATTTTGTTCATTAACTTAATTAAATTATCATAACTCGAAAATTTTTACGAACACTCCACGAACCTTCCTTGATAACCTTCCTTGATACGCGGACTTTCACCATTCAGGAAAACTTGTTGCTATCCGGATAGTTTCTTTATTGTATAGATTTAAAAAAAAAAAAAACATTTTAGAACTCCAAGGTCGATACATATTGCATTTGCACCAAAATACTGGAATTTTAAAGCAAAAAAGATGTGCTTTCAACAAAAGAGTGGCGTTTTCTAGCTAAAAGATTAATGTTTTAGAAAATATTTGACTTTTAAACCCGAAAAGATAAATTAACAGCACAAAAGTTAATTTTCAACTACAAGTGATAAAATTTCAACCAAATAGTTGATTTTTCAACCAAATAGTTTAATTTTTAACTAAATATTTAAAGTTCTAAGCAAAAGAGATGAATTTTAAACAAAAAAGGTAAATTTTTAATCAAATTTATTAATTTTTCACCTACTAAGATGAACCTTCAACCAAATGATGACATTTTCAAACAAAAAATATTAAACTTTAGCCGAAACTAGCTGCATTTTCAACAAGCCAAGAAGTCGAATTTTTTAGAAGACATAATAATTTCCAAGCAACAAATATGAATTTTCAACAAAAATTTCCAAATTTTTAACCAAATACAACAGAGATTAAATTTTACCCAAAGAGTTGCATTTTCAACTAAAAAAGATAAAATTTCTATCAAAAGTGATATATTTTAAAAAAAATCAACAAAAAAGTTGAATTTTTAACTGAAGGAGATCCATTTGCAACCAAAAATGAAATAGTTGATTTCAAAGTGAAATAAAAATTATTTTCGAACAACAAAAAAAGGATTTTTAAAGAAATAGTTTAATTTTCAATCAGAGATGAATGTACAACTATTAAAATGAATTTTTAATAAAATAGTTTAACTTTAAACTCAGCAGTTGAGTTTTCGATCAAGAAGAATAATTTTTTATCAAAAAAATACGAACTTTCAACAAAATACATGAATTTCAACCAAAAACGTAACAATCAAATTTTTAGTTGAACAAATTAATTTTCAACCGAGTAAGCGAAACTTTACCAAGTAGTTGAATCTTCAACCATTAAACTGAATTTTTAACCTAGTAATTAAACGCTTATCCAAATAGTTGAATTTTCAACCAAAAATTAAGTGCTAAGTTTAACAGTTAAATTTTTAACTAAAAACGATAAATTTTCAACAAAGATTAAAATAGTTCAATTTTTATTTATAAAGAAACTAATTTTTAAAGAAAAAAAGTATTTTTAACAAAGTAGTTAAATCTTCAATCAATAAAATAAAATGTTAACAAAGTGGTTGAAGTTTCAACCAAGTAGTTGAATTGTCACCCAAAACAGGTTAATTTTCAAAAAAATAATTAAATTTTAACCAACAGATATGAATTCTGAACAAAAAATATAGTGGTGAAATTTTTAATTAAAAATAAATAACTATCAACCAAAAAATGTGAGTTTTCAACCAAAGAAGATGATTTTTCAACAAAATAGTTGAATTTTCAAGAAAATAATTAAACAAATAGTAGAATTTTAACCAAACGAGATAAATTCTGAACAAGAAATATAAAAGTAGACTTTTTAATTGAAATTAAATAACTATTAACCCTAAAATATGAATTTTCAATGAAACTAAGGAGTTTCGTAACCAAAGATAAATTTTAAATAAAAAGGGACGAAACTTTGATATAAAAAGATAAATTGTCAAAAAATCAGTTGAATTTTCGGCTAAGAAAGTCAAATTTTAAAGTTAAATCTTTAACCAATAAAATCAATTTTTGAAAAAGTAAATCAACGTTTATCTGAATAGTTGAATTTTCAAGAAAAAAAAAGAATTCTGAGTGTGAAATTTAATAGTAGAATTTTCAACTGAAAGCGATAAATATTAATTTAAAAAACTCATTTTCAAAGGAAAGATCGCATTTTTCACAATGTAGTTTAATCTTCAGCCCAATAAAATAATATTTTTACAAAGTGATTGAACCTTCAACGAAGTAGTTGTATTTTTGACCCAAAAAGTTAAATTTTCAAATAATAATTAAATTTTCGACCGAATAGTAGAATTTTTGACCAAAAGAGATGAATTATGAACAAAAAATATAATAGCAGTATTGCCAAATAAAAAGAATTAAATTTGAACCAAAAAAGATGAATTTTCAATCAATAAAGATGACTTTTTTCACTGAACAATAAATTTTCAATCGAAAAGGACGAATTTTCTATCCAAAAAGACGTATTTTCAGCATAACAGTTGAATTTCCGACAAACAGTTATGAATTTTGGACCAAAAATATATTATTATAATTTCAATGAAAAATAGTAAACTTAAAGAAAAAAAAATTTTTTCATTGATTTCCAATAATTCAGTTCGCATTTGGCGAAAAAACGATAAAGGGATTTTTTTTAAACAAGGAAAAGAAGAGGAATTCTTTAAAAAAGAGGAAATAAGGGAAATGCAGAAAGTATATGAAGCCTGTGATTTAATGAACCACAGTGCAAATTCTGGGCAAGGAAGCAAAAGAGATTATTTCAAAATATCAATTGTGTGGTCATAAAGGTCATAAGGTCACAAGGTCATGAGGGTCATCTAATATGTGAATAGGGGAGACCACCCTACAGTAGATAATGAGCCTACGGTAGATAATCATTAATTAAAAGCATAAATACACCTAAAATAATTGTTTCTAATTTTAATTTATTAACACGTATAGTGTCCTAACTATTAGTTACATTAAATAGTTTATCTTACATAAATTAGTATTTTAAATCATTGATTATCTACTGTAGATTCATTATCTTCTCTAGGGTGGTCTCCCCTATAGGTACAAAATTATCCTTATGACAAGTAGCGTATAATTCACTGTAGTAAAGCACGCTTCAATTATTAGTAATTAATTATATAAATATAGCCTGCTTTGATATTTGAACAAAAAATTAACTTTAAAACCTTATATATAAAATGATCTAAGATATTTTAACCGAGATCTTTGGTTTATATCATAATTCAAACAAAAAGTTTCAAAGAGCGAGACGATATTTCTTGCAAAAGTAAAAACAAATCTAAAAAATTCCTGGTTTTCCCGGTCAATGGATACCTTGAGAAAGTCTGAAATAATTGATGATGTCTTTTAATTATTACCAATGAGTCTGGAGACTCTTCCAGCTTTAGCAGCTTCGATGATAGTCCCCCAGCGTCTTTTTCTTGATCCGGGTCTTGAGTCTCTGCCTGGTCTGACTCCAGTTCCAAGTCCTGGGACACTATTGGTGCTGGTGTGATGAGGATGCTTTTTAGCAGTGGTACCAGATCCAAAAATAGCACTGAGAGTACTTCCGAAAAGCTCGTGAGATTGTTCGTCACTTTGAGCTTGTTCGAGGGAAGCTACAAATTCTGAAACTGGTGGTAGAGGCCCACTTCCAGAGGGTTGTGAAGCGATATTGAAACCCTTCATTAGCCTTCGCTCCTTCTGACGATTCTTCTTGCCACCAGCACCTATGGACAACTCTTTCACGCTACCGTCTACAAGGCAAACAGAAACCAAGGGAAGAACTAAAGGAACTACAAAAAAACTGAAGAATAACAGAAATAAATTATAAATAAATTAAATCAGGGCGAGGCACCAAATCGTACCAAACACATGCACTGGAAAGAAATTTTTTTTATTAAATGTGCAAGAGGAGGCTAGAAATTAATACACATAAGCCAAATCAAGTGTGGAACTACTTAATTTATCTTTGGAAAAGCTGCGAGATTTAAAACAAATTTTTATTTTGTGTGGAATTCTATCTATTTATCCCTAATGGAATATAATTCCAGAAAACAATAAAAAACTGAGAGAAAATTACCACCCGATTCTCAGTGTACTCGGTTATAAACTAAAGAATCTACTAAAAATTTGGTTAGATTTTGGAAGTTTTTCTGGAAATATCCTGAAAATTGTATTCTAGAGGATCCTTTTGAAAATTATTAGGAATCTCACCAGAATTTATCGATAATTTCTTGATTTACACTTTCCAAAATTTCTTGATGATTTTTAAAGTATTTCTCTTCAAAATTTGTCTGTAACTACGCGATGCACAGCAGACAGGTTTAGTAATAAATACTCTCTGGATTAGTATATTATAGAGAATTTTTTTTTTTACACTCGAATTCCTTTCATAGAATTGAATAGCTTTGAAGTCACATTGAATTCCTTTGAATTCTTTTGAGTTCTTGCAATTCTGTATATTATTTTTAATTATTTTGAACTCTTTTAACTTCCTTGAAATTTTCCGTATTACTCTTGATTCCATGAATTTTCAGGATTTCTCTGAATACTCTGAATTAAGAGAATTCGGGAAATTCAGAAAATTCGAAGAATTTAGCAATTTCAAACAATTCAGCGAATTTAAAGAATTCAGCAAATTCCAAGAATTCAGCAGATTTAAAGAATTCAGTCAAGTCTAAGAATTAGGCGAATGAAAACAATTCAGCAAATTCGAAGAATTACGCACATTTAAGGAATTCAAAAAGTACAGAAAATGACAGGAATTCATGAAATTAAAGGAAATCCGCAAATTGAAAGAATTCCGCAAATTCACGACATTCATGATTTTTATGTGTTCAAAGAATTTAAGGAATTCAAGGAGTTCAAGGAATTCAGGAAATTCAAGGAATTCAGGAAATTCAAAGAATTCAACATATCAAATGAATTCGGAAGAATTATGTAATTCAGCGCATTGAAGGAATTCAAAAAGTTTAGAAGATCGAAAAAATTCAGCAAATTGAAGAAATTCCGAAATTCAAGGAATTCAAAGAATTAGTAGAATTTGAAGAATTTTAGGAATTTAGTAAATTGCAGGACTTTAGTAAATTTAGGAAATTATAGAATTTAAGAAATATCCGGAATTCAGCAAATTTAGCAAATTCATCAAATTTGAAGAATTCAGCAAATTCACGGAATTCAACAAACTCAAAGAATTCAACCAATTCAAGGAATTAAAAAAGCTCAAGGAATTCAGCACATTGAATAAATTTAGAAAATTAAACGAATTTAGGGAATTGAAGGAATTAACTGATTTCAGAGCATTCAGCAAATTCAGAGAATTCAAGAAATGCAGGGAATTCGAGGAATTCAGAAAATCAAAGAATTCAGCATATCAAAGAGATTCAAAAAAATTATATAATGCAGCGCATTGAAGGAATTCAGGAAGTTTAGAAGATGGAAAAAATCAGCAAATTAAAGAAATTCAGAAATTTAAGGAATTCAAAGAATTAAGAGTATTTGAAGAATTCCAGCAATTTAGTAAATTGCAGAGCTTTAGTGAATTTAGGAAATTATACAATTTAAGGAATATCCGAAATTCAGGAAATTCAGCAATTTTAAAGAATTCAACAAATTCAAGAAATTCAACAAACTCAAAGAATTCAATCAATTCAAGGAATTCAGAAAGCTTAAGGAATTCAGCACATTAGAGAAATTCAGAAAATTAAACGAATTTAGGGAATTGAAGGAATTAACGGATTTCAGAACATTCAACAAATTTAGAGAATTCAAGCAATGCAGGAAAGTCAAGGAATTCAGAAAATGCAAAGAATTCAGCATATCAAAAGAATTCAGAAAATTCATGTAATTCAGCGCATTGAAGGAATTCAGGAAGTTTAGAAGATGGAAAGAATTTAGCAAATTGAATAAATTCCGAAAATTTAAGGAATTTAAAGAATTAGGAGAATTTGAAGAATTCCAGCAATTTAATAAATTGCAGGACTTTATTGAATTTAGGAAATTGTAGAATTTAAGGAATATCAAAAATGCAGGAAATTTAGAAAATTTCAAGAATTCAGCAAATTCCAGAAATTCAGAAAACTCTAGGAATTCATTAAACTAAAAGAATTCAGCAAATTCAAAGAATTATTCATAAAATTCAAAGAATTTAGCAAATGTATTCAAAGAATTGAAGGAATTCGGGGCATTCAAGGAATTAAGTGAATTTGAGGAATTGAGCACATTAAAGGTATTCAGAAAATTCTGCGAATTCAGCAATTTCGAAGAATTAAGCAAATTCCAGAAATTCAGAAAGTTCAAGGAATTTAGCGCATTGAGGAAATTCAGCAAATTCTGCAAACTGAGAGAATTCAGGAATTGAAGGAGTTAACATATTTCACAGAATTAAAGAAATTCAGAAAATTCAAAGAATTCAGCATATTAAAGGAATTCAGAAAAATCATGTGATTCAGCGCATTGCAGGAATTCAGAAAGTTTAGAAGATGGAAAGAATTCAGCGAATTGAAGGAATACAGAAAATTTAAGGAATTCGAAGAATTAGGAGAATTTGAAGAATTCCAGGAATTTAATAAATTGCAGGACTTTAGTGAATTAAGGAAATTATAGAATTTAAGTAATATCCGGAATTCAGGAAATCCAGAAAATTCGAAGAATTCAGCAAATTCCAGGAATTCAGAAAACGCTAGGAATTCAGAAAATTCAAATATTTCATTAAATGAAAAGAATGAAGCAAATTCTAAGAATGAAGACAATTCCAGGAATTCAGAAATATCCTGAAAATCATTAAATAAAGTGAATGCAGCAGATTCGAAGAATTGAGCTAATTTAAGGAGTTCAGTAAATTCAAGGAATTCAGAACATCGAAGTAATTCAGCATATTCAAAGAATTCAGCACATTCAGGAAATTTAGAAAATTCGGCAAATGGAATGAACTTAGTAAATTCAAGGAATTCCGAATATTCCGAAAATTCAAGGAATTCCGCAAGTTGAAGTATTTCAGCAAATTTGAGGAATTTCGAAAATTCAAGGAATTCAAGGAATTGAGAGAATTTGGAGAATTTAGAGAATTTAGAGAATTACAAAAATTCAGTGAATTCAGTAAATGTGGAGAAAGCAAGGAATCGGAGGAATTCATGGAATTCAAGAATTTCATCAAAATAAAATAATTCAGGAAATTATGATAATTTATGAAATTCAAAGAACTCAGAAAATTTCAGGAATTAAGCAAATTTAGGGAATTCAGCAAATTAAAGGGATTCAGAAAATTTAAGCAATTCAAGGAATTAAGATAATTAAAGGAATACACCATATTTCAGAAATTCAAAATATTCAAGGATTTTAAAGCATTTCCGTGATTTCAGAGAATTCCACATCATCTAAAATAGTTTAAGAGCTTCCTTCAAATAATCCAAAAAAATTAAAAAAGTTGCTATACCTTCAATTAATTCCAAGGAATTTAAAAGAAATCTAAGCAATATACTGAAATAGAGAGTTGTCTGCGTTTACAAGAGGCCAACTCAAAAAGCAGAATAGTACCAATGTCAGGGTAGTCGTTCAAGAAAATATAGGGAGGTTTTTTTTTTAATCGAGGGATCAATATTCTCGAACCTTAAATTATTAAGTTATTTAACCCGTACATTATTTAACTATCCCTTTAATTGTTAGCATTTCCAAAGATTAAAATACAAATAAAAAATAAAAAAAGGGTTTCTCAAACTTACCAGTAGCACCGGATGCTGTGGAAGTGTTCATCCCCGAATTTTTGAGGATCTCGATGAGCTCGCATCGAAAGGCGCTGATGTCCTGCTTGATCTCGTTGACATCGTCCTCAGTCACTCCCTCACCCTCAGTTTTTCTTTGCTCTACTGTTACGTATCGTCTTACGAGATTCCTCATAATGCCCTGATACCGGTAATCTCGCTTCAATCCCTGCTGCTGTTTCCTCTGGAAAAAGAGAATTGCTCCTGTGATGAGATCTGTAATCCTTAGAATTTTCCATATGTTTTTTCTTCTCTGAAAGAAAAACGTTGTCGATCATTTTCTTCCTTCAAAGTTCTCGACATTTTCTGGATAATAAAAAAAACGCAATCCTTACCCTGATTGTTCGCATGTGTTCCTTTTTCGCTGCTCTACTGTGGCCACAGAGTTTTTTATAAATCCACATTAGGATGTATCCGGCACTTTTTGGCGTAGGAATTATGTTGAAGGGTGGTGGTACAGTACCACCTTCCTCAAAATAACTGATCCAAAGTTTACTTCTTGCAAATTTCCACTCGACGTCGGCCCGTTCCTTTAAAAATTATTTTGTCTCAATTTCCATAATCTTTTTTTAGTTTTAATTAATATTTAATTTGAAGTTAGTGTTCGACTTTCAGAAAAAAACATTTTCTGGCAAATAAAGGAGTGGAATTGTTCGTAATACCGAAATTAGCTGGTAGGAGTGATTCATCATTGCAATGAGGAGATTTAGTAAGACAACGATGTTGATTACGGAATAGGTTCCAAACATGAGCATCCCCCAAAATCGAGTGAAGATTTTGATGCCATCTAATTCGAAACTTTCCAGATCCACCAATCCAAAAACAGCCCAAAAAAGCGTTTGTATGGTCTCGAACAAGCTTTTTATATATATATATAAATATATATATATATGCAATACTAAAAAAAATGACTTTTTAATCCTTTTCGGTTTGCCTACCTGCGATCCTAGCCGCTAAACTACCTGATACGTTGTGAATGAACATATCTTCAGAAATAGTCAGACTCGCGAGGAATGGTCAGGATGTTCAGAAACTGTCAGAAATCCTGACAATTTGTGACGACTCCTGACCTTTTTTAGTAGGGTAACTATTTTATTTTTTATTTACTTTTATTTATGAAAAATATATAATTAACTGTTTTATAAAGTTTAAAATACCTGATAACTTCAAAACTAGAAAACAGTAAGTATTGATGTAATTCCTTAAATCTTTAAAAGTAATCTTGAGTGTGGAAAATCGGAGAAGTGCTATTATTTTTCGCACGAAAGTTCTCAGTGCGCTCGGTTAGCTCTGATGGTTAGGTGTTAGGTAGATAGATTTATCGATCGTATGCGGTTAGAGGTTCACGTCTTCGTACTTGCGAATACTTTCAGGTGATGCTACGTGCGTTCGCGTTAAGATTTAAAATATGTATTTACTATATATAAAAAGTATTGTTCAATACCGAATCCATTTCACATCATGCAGGCCGGCGGGTGACATGTTCAGGATGAGATAGCCTATGAAATATTTTCTTTACGTAGGAAATAAGGAGACACATATTTTTCTAAATTAACATAGCTATATTTTTACATTTTTTACGAATTTTTACTTTTTATGAGACATGAAGTTTTTTCTTGTTTCAGTTTATCCAGTTGGTATTTTTTTATTTTTGGGAGAACTTTTTTTTCAAACCTTTGCCTTTTTGCAATTTTTGAGATTTTGAGGTTCTTCTCATTTCAGTTTATCCAGTTTTTTACACTGTTTTGCACTATACTTGAAGACGAGGTAATTTAAAATTTAAAAGTTTCCACGTAACTTTTCCTGGAACGTGCGATCAATTGTAATCTAATACATATTTCAAGGAAGTAATTTGAATAATCCTTTCAAAGGAATTTTTCATTCAATTTTTGTAACAAGCACAGTCTGTATTTTGTTGTTGTTTTACATTACAGTAGGGCAACCATACGTCCTTCTTTTTAGTATTATCCTTCGAAGTCCTTGCCACAATTTGAAATGTCCTTCTTTTTAGTCATAATGGACATTGAATGAATTGTTCAAAATAGGATAAAAGGGGTGCTAATCAGAAAAACTGCACCTGTTCCCATCGAAATCGCGGTAAAATTTTAGCTGTAACCACGTCTCACAAGCGTGAGATAGGTGGCTCCAGTCTGCGACGAATTCAGTACGATGATCCAGCAAAAGTCTCGTGCACCTTGAGGACACGGAGCGAACCAAGGACGACAGCCTTCTGCATTTTACACGCAAGTGTCTCAGCACTTTGTTGACACGCAGGGGTGCTTTTCAGGCTATGAGCCAGTGAAACCTTGGCACAATTGCTGCATGATACACCCTACAGTTGATAGCCCAGAAGTCGATCCTTCGGAAAAATCTCCACGAAGCTCGACATCCAGTTCAGCCAGATGCTTGGGCTTGAGAGAAACCTAAATTTTGATTTTCTCCGGGTCCTGAAGCATCGCTCTTCCTCTATTGGGCGCCTGCTCGCAGTTGGTCTCAGCGACGCCTCTCTTTCTCTGTTACCGGCTTGTTCTGGTGGCGGTTGAGGAGGCGCTCCGCTTATATAACCTCTATTCTTGGATTCTTGGCACGGTTTCGCAGACGTTTATGCGAAAAATACGAGAACTCTGGGTGTTTCTCGCACCGCAGAGTATGCAGTCGCGCCATTTAACCTTTTCGTTCAGAGGCTATACTGGTATCATAGCACTCCAGCATATCGTCCCTGAGTCGATTCGTCCACATAAAAGTAATGAGATTCTGCCCGTCCATCGCATTGACTGCGTCTTGATTGGCTGCCCAAGTCTAGGATAGTCGGCATTGTTACCTGACCCATTGTCGGGAGCCCTGCGCATTCGATTGTTTTGAACCGCACTTACTAGAACTATATTTGGTGTTATGATTGCTGTTCCCACGAGCAGCTAGGCAACAAGGTTCGTCTATCCTTGTAGAGCTCCGCAAGCAAGGATAAGACTGCATACTCCGAGAGATCGCCCGGTACCCCATAGTCACCGTTTGAGACACCTCATCCAGGTGCCATTCAGCTTTCGGCACGGTTGTTACGCCTCCACTTAGGGGTTATTCCTTCGGGACCATCCCTGGACAATTGTCCGCGACTGCTTATTAAAAATTGTAATCATATTCAGCAGAAACCCTTGCTACAGGGACCCTCTACCCGCAACCCGAGGACGCGTTCGGTGACTTTGTCATAGGCCTTTCAGTTCTACGTATTCCAAAGGAATCGAAACCGAATATATATATATACACACATTTATGACACATGATGGGACTATATCTAGAAATTATTGAAAAATATTAATAATATTTATAATTTTTATTGTCATTTAAAGGTTGCTAAACCATAATAGTATATAAGTCACAAAATCACATCAATTTAAAGTTCGTTTTTTTGTAGTTTTGAAGCTTTGGGCTGATAAAATAATTTTTTTGAATATTCAACCCCAGAAATATTGAATTGTTCATTCATACATGTATTATTATAGTTTATTAGTAAATATTTTTTTAAAAATTTGAAATTTGTCACCTTAGAACTATAGGGTACTATCACACTTTTTTGACAAAAATGAGCTAATAGACAAGAAAATGTAGTTCAATGCAATCTATTTTCAAAATTTTAATCTCATTCTGAAAAACAATCTCTTAGTACGTGAAATTTATCAAACAAAATATGTAAAATCACACGATTCTTTTTAGTGCCACCTTGCCATATTACAATCGTGTAAAAAACAATATCAAAATCAGTGCAAAATTCAAAACGTCTTCGAATGTGAAAATGATAAAAGTATGAAAGTAGTATGACAATATTATAAACATTTAACCAACTTATCATACTCATCTTACAGAGACTCAAGGCGATATCTTCGTCGAATTTGCCATTCTTCTGAGCCACAAACTTCTACTTTAAAATTCAATAATTTCTTACACCGAAGTTTTGCCATTCGCAAATTCGAATCTTGTATCAGTGTTCTTATAATTCTTACCGAAATCAGTTGAAAAAATTTGTTCTCATTATCAATAAACGTCTTCATGCACAAACTACCCAACTTGAAAAAGCCTCTCCTGTGTATTTGGCAAAATCAAATATAGCACCGTATGGTTTTAGAGACACGAATTTTTTATATTATAATTTTTTGTATTTTCAAGCATCTGCACTAAGGGGCCGTACGTATGTAAATTATATAAAAGTTATTTTCTGAAATTCTGAATAACATGCTCCTGTTTGTTATAGGGTGCGCAAGCTATGAACTCAACCTTATCTTATGTGATTTATACGAACTACATGTTTTTTTTATGAATTTATTACTTTAAATATAGAGAGAAAAAATATTAGGTACCGCCGACCCAAAAATAATTTATGTAATTGATGTACGGCCCCTAGTATGTAACATATTTAATTTTTCAAACAATCTTCAATAATATTAGTGTATAGTCTCATTTTTTGATGTGATAGGTTTTCTATCTATAATGATTCTTCAAAAATAATTTGAACTTCAGAAAAAGGAGATTAAATATAATATTCTGAAAAAAAGGAGTTATAGAGATTATGAATGTTTGTAGACACCACTTATTTATACTTAAATTATATGAAATTTGTTACATTAAATTGAAAACATTCATAATTAAACATTCAAAGGGGTTATTTGTGAGCTGTAAGGGTGAGTTTAAAAAACGGCCTAGTGGGAAATGTAATGACAGGATGCCCGGCATAAATACCCCAAGCTTGGTCCAACGTCAGACCAATATTGAGTCTTCGCATTTTTCTAATGGGTGTTTTCTATCAAATTTTTCGAGTGTTAATTCTACTTTAAATTCATAAAAAGGCTATCATGAAAACTGTGAAGAGCTCAAGATTAATTTTTTGTTCTTAAAAAGGGATGTTCTTTTAATTTCTAGGGGAGGCTTTTCAACTTTTCTTATTGTTTACCTTATGATTTTTTTAATGGGAAAATTCACATTTGTTTCTGCACCTGATGGAATCTTTTTAAGGGATATTTCTACTGAAAACAAAGAAACTTTTGTTTCATTTAAGACACTCTAATATGAACCCATCGATCATGTAGAAAAATAGCAACATATCAACAGGTTCATGATACCACCCCAATATTCAGAGTTGCTTCACACATCGGACCAAGTGAGGCTAGAAAGGGTTTCAGGAAAGGGAGTGGATTTCTCAATGGACCCTCAGTGAGGTGGGGTGTTATTTTCAGTCCGGCCAGTGTGCAGAGGTTTGTACGAGAAGTGGTGGCGTTCAAGGGGAAGTTGTTCTGTAGCAACGTTTCGAGACTTGGTGGGAATTGATGTTGGGTGGCAGCGTCGGTGGGTGGATAAGAGGCGTTGTGGGGAGAGGAGGGATGTTTGAATTCGCCCACGTGCCGGCTACGTGACGTCACGCAAAACGCGTGGGCGCCGTGGGTAGTGGTGAGGAAAGAAGGCTGAAAGTAGATAAGGGGGTTGGGGAGCTAAGGATCAATGCAACGGCTGAACCGGGAGGACAGAACCAGAGAATTCCCGCAGGATGCTACGCGATTCCTTGATACAGGATCGGCAGGATCGTGATGTTCATACCGACGCGACGCTGTATCACGATTTATCGTCGTCAAGTATGCCCGAGATTCTCCAATCGCAATTTCCCATCGAATCTTCTACATTTCTCTAGTAATCAATCTCACATTATATCACATATGTTGGATCTCATATTATAACTTTATCTCATATACTATATTATATCGAATTGTATCTTTCATATTAAATCTTATATCTATTACGGTACGTCTCTTTTCTGGGGTTATAACTTGCATTCGATACAGAAAAATAAAATTGCCTGTCATCAATTCGACAAATTTTTTTTGTCTCAGAACGAGGTGCAAGAAAAATGAGCTACCGAGTTTCATTTTGAGTTTTCCCTGATTATTCTCTGACCAATTTTTTATTTTCCCTGACTATCAATATTCAAATACCAGCCTTTCAGTCTTGCAACATTTTTAGCATAGAATCTTTTATAAAAGGAGTAAAACAATGAAATTCCAGATTAAAATTTGAAGATTTCAAATTTATGTATTTATTTCATCCAAAAAAATGACTTTTTACCAAATATTTAAATTTTCAACAAAATAATAAACTTTTTAACAAAATAGTTGAGTTATCAAACAAAAAATATTAAACTCTAACCAAAAGCATTTGCATTTTCAATCAAACAGTTGAATTTTTTAGAAGACAGTTGAATTTTCAACAACAACAAAATATCAATTTTCAATCCAAAAGGAGGAATTTTCAACAAAACGGCTGGACTTTCGACTAAAAAAGATGACTTTTCAACTAAATACTTGTATTGTCCACAAATAGTTGAATTTTTAACAAAAACTTAAATTTTCTACATGCAATGGTGAATTTTCAACTACATAGTCGAATTTCCAAGCCAAAAGACGAATGTTCTGTAAATCAGTTGAAATTTCAACCCAAGAATATAAACTTTCAACGAAAATTTCATTTATAACCAAGCAGTTGTATTTTTAACTAAAAAAAGAGGAAATTTCTAACGAAAAGGATTTCTCCAAAAAATGACGAATTTTCAACTTAAAGGAATCAATGTTCAATCAAACATTGAAATACTATACTTTCAGGAAAAAAATTGATTTAATTAAAAAAAAAGAATTTCCAATAAAATAGTTGAACATGCAATAAAAAAAAATATATTTTTAACCAAATATTTCAGCTTTCATCCAAGTAGTTGAATTTTCAATTAAGAAAGATCAGTAATCAACAAAATGGATCAATTTTAAACCAAAGATATAAATTTTCAACTAAGAAAGATTTTGGTTGAATTGTCAACACCAAAATATGAATTTTTAACAAAAATTTAATTTCCTACCAGAATATTTGATTTTTCAACCCAAAAAGACGAATTAAAAAAAAACAGTTGAATTTTCCACCAAATAATAACATGTTTAACTAAAAATATATCACCAGAAAGAAGAAACTGCAAGCAGAAGATATAGGAATACAAGGCAAAGAAATTACTAAGAAGAATATGATATCAGGGTTTCCGCAAAACTTCATTTTCGAAATTTTCTAACTTTTCCCTGACCAATTTTTAATTTTCCCTGCCCATTAACATTTAAAGACCAGAATCATAATCTTGTACAATTTTTAACATAGAATCTTTTGTAAACGGAATAAAATAATTTCAAATTGAAATTAAAAAGTTAACAGTTATTCAAAGTCCCCCTATAGAAATTCTTTGACTTTTGCAAGATTTTTTTCAAAATCCCTGAATTTCCCCTGACTTCTTCCTGATTTTTAGGTTCGTCCTAACCTGCGGCCACCCTGTTGGTAAAACAGGGTTACTTTTGTAAATTTAACTAGAAAGGATTTCTTAGAACTGGCCGAGTAATGCGATTACAGCCATTAGGAAATGAGGATATAAAAATAGAGATCTGATTTTGTTTTGAAGATATACGTAAAAGTCGCGTTGAAAAGATAGTAATTATTGCGAGTGATTTGGGTTGTTTCTGCAGATTTTCTCTATATGATCAAGGCATAAAAAGTGGCTTCAGTGTTGCTGCTAATTAGATGGTAGTGGGAATGGTATGGGTCGCGGGATAAAAATTCTCATCTGACCTTCTCTAGTAATGTCTGTCATCACGGTGCAGGGCAAAAGAAAAAAAAAATTCTCCCTTGTGCACTTTTCTCGATGCGCACCCTGGTCGGATCGGTTCATGCTTCGTTAAGTCCTGTGCCTAATCAACTGTAAGCATCATTCGTCCTCTCTCACTCTTCTTCCCTTTATTCGCGAAAAACTGGATCAACCACGATGCATAAAGCCAACGACGAGGCGCGAAAACAAGGACGATAAAATTTTCAATCGTGCAAGTTCGAAAAACTGAATCCACTATTATTTAATTATTTTGACTATATGCACAAAAAAACAGAAGTAAATTTTTTTTGCGGAAAATTATCAAGTAGACAAAGTTGTATTTTTTTGAATCGAAACGATATAGCGACAGAGAATAAATATATGTAGAATAAGTCGGTTGCACTTTCCTTTCCAGCGCAGTGATATAGAACATTTACATACTATCACAATGCAGAATGCAGAGGGCAAAGTTCTTTCAGAAATCGGACAAGGAAGGAGAAATTAGTCTGCACATTAGTTTGTAAATTCCGAACGAAATACGCACGTTGCGTGCACGCGAATGTATATCCGTCAAACGTTTTTGTGACTGTGAGTGTGTGTATGTAGTCGTGTTCATTTGCTTGGAATTATTCAGCTTTGCTGCCACGCATAGTTTCAAAAGGAGCGAATACCCTTTCAACGTGTTAAGCCTTAGCCGCGTATCATTCTATTTTCAGACGTATGTAAACTTCCATTCAACATGTACAGTAATCTCGACATCAACTGGTGCTCCAAAGGAAACTTTATATGAATACCTACATATATTTTGATAATATTTATCTCTGTAATAACAAAATCCAAAAACTGATTGACTAATAAAAAAACAACCAAAAATTGATCAAATTATAAAATGGATTACAAGATGAATGATATAAAGAATCCTTTTTAAGCCAGCAGACATCGATAATTGCAATATCAAATTCTCTGATACGTCTAAACTTTTACGTTTTTACAGTAACTCGTGTTTTCATCACCTAACATCGAGTTTCAGTCCTCAGATTTCGCTTGTTAAGAAATCCCATTCCAATTTTGCTAAATTTGGAGGTAAGAATTTTCAACAAGTAAACGAGGACCACTGAAATTAATCGATATAAAAATTGGTTGCCTTTATTTCATGAGAAATGATTACGAGCTGCTGTAAAAAAAAAGTTATTCCAAAAACGTAAAGGACGCAGAGAGCAACGATATACTATGTAAAATGTATATCATAGACTTGCATTTATACTTGTTTATATAATATACGAGTACTTCAGTACCAACTGTATAGCTCGATAATTAAATTTTAAACGAATTGAGCTGGATGGTTCTAGTCTCATACTTCTGATACTTAAGCGACGTCTTGAAACAAATCCTCATGGTTTAATTAGACAAAAGGCAGCTTCCGCTCGCGTTCGAAATAAGTCAACCCCACGGAGTTCGGGAATGCGCTCATTAAAATCAAAAACGGTTGACTCACCCTTCTCTGAGTCGTCGGGCTCATCGCTGGCACACTCGGGGGTACTTCTCTCCTCCTCGCTACTGCTGAAGCTCCTTTGTTGCTCCAGAGAACCTTGAACACCAGCTGATGGCGGACATGATTGAGAGGGGTGTGCACTTTGCATCTGATGAACTGAATGTTGCTTAGGTGGATGAATCGGAGGTCGAGGGCTTTGTTCAACTGGGTGACCGTAGGCCATCGCTACGTCCGTATTCTGTTCCTAAGAAAAAATGGTGTTGGAATCAAGAAAATCCTTATCTTCAATAATAATTAATCGAACCTCATATCTTCAAAGTTATTTATATAAAATCGAGAAAGATAACCACACTGTTAAATATAACTAATTTTGACAGAGAAATATAAGCACAATTTATGAAAAAATATTCGAATCGAAAATTGTTCATTTGACATTAGCTATTTCAGATTTTCCTTCACTTTGGAACAAAATCGTAATTTTTATACAAACTTCATCATTGATACGACCACCGAATCTCGTTGAACGTAGACACGTTCTTTCAAATCTTATCTACTATTCTGTTTGGATGAATTTAATTAAAAGTAAGCTAATAGCTATGAACTAGGTATAATTTATTTAGTTTAAATGGAAAAAGTAGTTTTATTCATTTATAAATTTGAAAAAGTACAAATTACATTCTAAAATATCGATACATGCGCGCCATGATGACGTCACACGTGTGACGTCAGAAGTTATGCATACACCTGTATAACAAAAAGAATTTCTTTTTAAAAAAGAAGAAAATCGTCCTTGTCGCGGGTGTTTTATGCATGGGTGCCAAACAAACAAGCACAAAAACACCTTTGAAATTATTTATATGTCCCCCAAAAGGTTTCCAATCAAAAAATTGGTTTGAAATGATGCAACGTGACGCTGAGAATAACTCTAAACTTCGGTTATATTTTGTTGCGAAGATTATTTTAGCGTAAGTTTAATTTTGTTGTGAAAAATAGTGTTATAAATTATTTTTATAATTCAGGTAAGTGGCTGATAAGTATTTCTTAGTTACTTCGACATACAAAATATTATGTTTGAAAACCTGATTATGCTTCTATTCCTATTATCATTTAAGACTATAATCTTTCGATTACTCATTGTTCACGAAAATTAATCGAAATAAACGAAGTTGAGGTATTTTTAATGTCACGTTGCATAATTTCAAACTACATTTTTTTTGTAAACCTGAACAATTTTCAATCTGATCATGTTTGATGAAGCTTCGAAACGTTTCGCCATAATCTAACATTTACACTTCTAAAAAATTATCCTTGGATAATAAATTCAATATTAATGATTTATTTCTTGTATTCAACGGTATAGGACTTAAATGGACTCTGACGTCACGCGTCATTTCAGGTAATTAAAACTCGTAGAAATCACGTGTTTTTAAGCATATTTACGCGTCTTTATTTATTAATTATTATAATTATATAAGAGTTTCAAATTCACTTTCTGACCAGAATATCTTAAAGAATAAATTGAGCTACTAATGATCAAAGATGAATCAAAATTACTATTCACTTCTGAAACAATAGTAAAAATACAAATTCAGAAATAATTAGTATTAATATGCAATTACAAATTCAATTTTTGTTCTACATCGCATTTAGATTTATCTATTAGAACTTGTTATATTGAACAATATGACTACTTTTCTCGATTTTACAAACTATTTTAAAGATTTGAGGTTCAACAATTAGCATAATCATTGAATTTCCTTAAATTCTCTTAACTCGAATATATCTGACCAAACTCGAGTTTATCTACTGATATACCTACATTCCAATTATTTTTGTCATTATTTTATAATTGTTCCTCATATTATTATTAATCTTTATTGCTACTCATGAATGTACTGTTGAATAAGAATTTTTGGTTCCGATATTCTTGAAACTTTCATTTAAAATCAGGCTGACCGAAGTTAACTTTATCTACTGGCGATTGAAAACAGCCCACTATCGCGATCCCCATATATAGTAAGATTTTACCAAAATTAATTAAACTTGGCAGCTGACTGACCAACCATTAAAAAATCAGTTCAAGCGTGATTTTATGTTGATGCCTTAGAAACTGTGAGATTAAAACAAACAAAAAATAACCATTTCTCATTCTGTGTTCACATCTACATTCGAATCTATCCAACCGATTGGTACTAAATTACAAAAAAAAAAAGACTATAGCAACATATTCATGATACCAATTGCAGAAATGTGCGATGATTTGAATAGTTTTTAAGATTTTACGTATTTGGTGTGGAAACTAACAATTTATAGATGTCATAAATGGTACAACATTTTTAGCTATTCAAGATATCGAAAATTCTTGCAGTATTCATCGAAAAAATGTTACGACAGACTTCTCGTTAAAATTTGGTGAAAATCAGTTGGATCAATCAGGCTACAGAGGTGAGCAAGTGTGAAAAATTATTCTTTTTGCAATCATTCAACAACAATGCATTTTTTCATCCAAACGTTTTAACGAATATTTAACCTTATGGAACATGAAATATCGGTTAGGCATATCGTATTGAATTATACGGTTCCATTTAGGTTGAATTATAGAATAAATCAATTTAATTCATTTTTAACGAAAGTCATCCAAAGAATTAATTTACTTTTCCAAAGTCAATATATGAGTAATTAATTCAAAATTAAATTATTTGGGCATATATATATATATATTTTTTTTTTCAATTACAAAAAAACATGAAATTCCACCAAAAGCCTCTGCGAAGCAAAAAATCTGGGAAGTACAACTATATGAATTTGTTATATCAAAATTGACCAAGTAATTTGGAGAAATAATGTTTATAATAAAATATGTTGAGAACATTTCTTTATAAAGTACCTTATAGAAATTTGAAAGATAAATTTTCAAAAACCATATTAGCCATTATAAAACTTGGCGGGATTGCATATTACAAGCAAAATGATTTTTATTGAAAATTTCTAGGCATGCGAGATTGATGGTACACATAATATAATCCCGCCAAGTTGTGTAGAGACGAATATGGCTTTTCGAAATTTATTTTTTAAATTTATATAAGGTACTTTATAAAAAAAAGTTTTCCAATATATTTTTCAATATGAATATTTTTTCCAGAAATTACTAGTCCAACTTTGATTTTACGAAGATTTTTTACATCGCAGATGATTTTCTTGGGATCACTGTAGTAGCAGACGACAATTCGATTGCAAATTTTCTTTGAAAAGGCACTCTGGGCACTGAATAAATCCCTCCATGGAGAAAATCCGACGAAAGGGGATCGTGAAATGGCATGGCTAAGGTGTAATACATAGCGCGTTTTACAATCTTCACATTTGTTACTTTTTGAAATTTACATGACCTCCGCCAAATAGCTTCTCATATTTTATTTTCAAAATTTCTCTGATGATTCTGGTAAGGACATCTATGCATTTTGCATTCCCAGTATTTATTATAGCAGTAGATAACTGAATCTCTTCTAAACAAGTAGTGATTATGAAATACCCTAATATTGTTTTCGCTTTCAATAGTGTCCGAATTTTTTGAAATAAACAGTATTTCCATACCATTTGATAGATGCTCTGTTGTCTTTGGTATTCCCTCATCAGACCATCAAGTTCGCCCCGATAAAGATTTGGATCATCCTCTGGAAAAGCTGCGGGATGCCTTGGTGTCTGCTGTGTTTGATAAGAACTGACTACGTGTGGAGTCGGTAAACTTCGCGCGTGAGGCGAGACGGACATTTCCACCCCACTGTCACTTGTTGACATACGTCTTCCCGTTACCTAAAATCAAAATACATAAGTGACTAACAAAATTGTTCAAAAATTTCGCTACGTAGGGGAACCTGAAAAGTTTTACAAGTATAAATTAAGACTGACCCTTCATGTAACTAAAACTGGAAAGATAAAAACCTGATTATACAGTCCTAACTCCGAGCAATGCCGTTTTCGGGGCTGTAGGGAAGTATAATTCCAAGAAGCTATAAGCCCCCACTCTAAGCGCGGTCACGCTCGAATGCGTGGAGAAGAATTCAGCTGACAAACTCCGAGCAATGCCGCGCGTCGGTTAGGTTAAAAATCTATTTCGAACCTCGTTTTCTGTACATATTGTACATTACATATGCACAGAAGTGATTCTATCGGATTATTTCGTTATAAACCCGAGCTTAAAGGTATGTAAAACATAAAAGTGGAATATTAGCTATGGTATGTTCGATTCTTGGAAAAATGTAAACAAAGCGTCAAAATGACAAACATTTCACCTCACTTTTAACGTAACCTGTGAAATCTCATGCATAACATTAATAATTAATTACTGTGTCGTATTGCTTGTTTTTTTTTGTTTGAATAACAAAGAGTAAATCAAATATCGAATTGTCAATTATAACCTTAATTTGATGTGACTCATGTAATCTTATTAATTATAACCATACATGTAAAACGTAAAAAAATGAAAAGCTTTTTTTTACATCATTGAGAACAGATATTCGTTCATTTGAAAAATGGAAATTCACTCTTTCACTCTTTCCCACATTTTGTTTTGCGCAATAATACTGCGAGCAGTTTTCTCATAGAAACGCATATTAAATGAGCTGAAATCAAACATCTAATATCTTCTAAACGCGATTTTAGAAATTTTCATGATTTTCTTCAGGTTTTGAAGTTCACATTTTTTTTGAACATTCATACAGAACATCTTTATCCATTGTATAGAATTCCTGGAAATAAAAAAAGAATTGACTTGAGTGTTGAACGTGAACTGGGATTTTGAATTTGTTTTAATCTAATTTAAGATTCTTAAATTTCAAACTTTATCCCAAGCCTTTAAATATTTGACGAAACGTAAAATAAACAATGATTAGTTAGCCTTATAGTACATAAATCTTATTTTATATCATAGCAAATTTTGTTAAAGTGGATTAAAAATAATTTTGAATAACAAAAAGTTTTCGAAATATTTCATTTCTTACATGTATAATAAAATGAGCAATTTGTTTGACGAACAACTTCAAGATTTGGCCCGAGAAAAACCTTCAGATTCGGCCCTTTCCTTCCCGGCACTCCTCGGAGCGTTAGCTATGAAATTCATCGATCGCGACCGACGCTAATGTGGTGGGGGTAGCGCTCGAGCGAGAAATCGGAGAAGTGGCATTGCTCAGGGCGGCACTGCTCGGAGCTTGGACTGTAGAATCATTTAAGAAAAAATCTACCTTTTTTATCTTTTACGAAAATTTTCTTTGCTATAGCCAATATGACACTTGCAGCGACTTTGATCAATTCTATGATATTGTGCTAGTCAACACGTGTCTTGTAGTATGCATACTTTCATTAAACGTTATTTAAACAAATAGATTTACAAGGTGTAAATGCAGATTAAAATAAAGCGCAGTGATCAATCATCATGGAACACAGCTGAGGTTGCTAAGTCATCAAAAGTAATACCAAATTGATCAAGAAAAAAATTCATAAATAACAAAAAATACACAATAAACATGATATGAAAAAAGGTATACACATGTACAAAGTGTAGTTATGTTGACTCAACACGTATAACTTTTTTCTATTTTCACACATTTAAATGTTAGTATTTCGTATTTTATCACCAATTTCTTTTCTTAACAAATCGATAAAGCGGATTTCGTACGATTATTTCTTTTACACAGTCTTTTTTTATATGTTATTCTTTTTTATGGAACGGTACATCATTTGATCTTATTTCATTAAAAAAATATTAAAGTAATATGTATTTACGCATCCCAATTAATTCCAATATTGCGTTGTAGAGTGTAGAATTCAATAGTACACGAGCATGCAGTATCGATTATGATTAGAATTGTAGAATTTACCGAAATGTAATTATTTATTATAACGGTTATCAAACAAATATTCTCCATGTGAAGGTTGTATCCATACTTTGAAATCTATTAATTCTACGAAAAAATGTTCTCAATATTAATGAAAGTAGACGCTATTTCCAGTAATTCTAAAAAAATAATGACCTAGCCTCATTAGATCATGAGTTATGGCTCCCCAATTCTGCGTAAAATAAAAAAAAATGTCTAGCTCGTATAGATCACGAGTTATGAGCATGGAACTTTAACCCTTTCCGTTTGATAGAATATTCAGACACTTTGATGGCATACATGCATTTATAATTAATTAGAAATGCCGATTTTTTATTTTGAGTTTAAAAAATGATTTTATTAAAAATTGTTTGAATAATAGTCTTCACACAATCGATTCTGTGCACATTTTAAGTATTTTATTTGTGAAACTTAGCCCCGAAAGATTTCATGTTGACAGCGGATATAGGAAAAATTATAATTCAACTGCATTATACTGCTTATTCCTTACTTTAAAAAAATGTTATCGAAGGAATTAGTTTCACAATATTTCATAATTTTATGCTTTGAATACCAAACATTCGTCACAGACGAAAAAAATTACGTTTAATACTGATAAAGAAATAACTAAACAAATTAATTAGAAATTACTAATTAGGCATTTAATTAATTATTTAAAGTTAAACATACATAATTTTCAGCTCTGCAACTTTCCCTATCGCCTTATTAACGTATCATCATCTAGAAACTAGCTATTCCGAAGAAACTGAACAAAAGTAATTTGTTATTGTTTGTTTTTTAAAATAATTGGAAACTGAGTCTACTTTTAATAATATTCAGAACATTTTTTCATAAAATTAACAGGTTCGAAAGTACAAATGCAAACTTCAGAATTTGATTTTTCAGCTTCAGCATTTATTGAGAGTAGAAGGTTTTTATTAATTTCCTCAGAATTTGACCTAGTTTAATTTTGCTGGTAAACATTTTGCTCTGAAATGCAATAGGGAAAGTTCAATCCACGTAAACACGATTTTTGGCACTTTTTTCAAACATATTTCCGGGACCATAATTGGATCCATAAATTACTTAACGCAATTTTTCGATCATTTTTAGCCCCCCATCTCCCATTTGTAATGCTTTTTCGAACTTTATCCCGTAGTTTTTCGCCATTATGTAACGCTGGGCTGTACATCCACCCCCTTCAAGTGTTACGTAATTTATGGATGACCCCGTAATCATTTCTCGCAAAGTAAATTCAGAATTTTTTTAGGACATTTCAATAAACAGTTTTTGTAAAAAAAACACGCTCTACGTAGTTCAAGAGTTAGAAATAGAAATTATCTACCATCTAGTACTTGAAAAAGTAAAAAAATAAAGGTCACACTGTGGATAATATAATTTTGTCACGTAACACAAAAAAGAGCTTTCCTTTCCCCGAAAATAAATCAAACAACAAATATTCTATAGCATATTTAATTTTAAAAACAGCAGAAGATAATTCATTATTTTCTGGAAACTTAGTGACTGTAAAATGGACTCATAGAAAATTTCCTTATGCATTTTGGCAACACTAACCTCAAAGAAAATCATTTCAATGTTTTCAATGTTGTGTCCTAAAAAATACGTATGTGTATATACAGGGTGTCCCACCACCTATGCACTTCCTGGTAATGTATGATAGAGCACAAAAAAAAGAAACAGAAAAGTTTTCTAGAAAATGATTAAAAATTCAAATACACATCGTTTTAAAAGAATTTGTTCGAAATAGTATTTTTTAAGGTAGCAATACGTTAAAGTTACATTTTTATATCATTTAAAACTAAAGACTTTTGTGATCAAACTATTTTTATGATATTCGCGAAGGTCATATATTGCAATATCTTCATGGTTCAATAATTAAAAATGTAAATTTTATTATTTATCACTACCTAAAAGCAAAAAATCGTCTGTCACATTATGACACTGTCTCATTAAAAATTAATTTTCTCGTAACTGAATAATTTTTTTAATTTATCATCTCAGGAACGTGTCATTATTTACAACAAAATGAAAATTATAATTTTTATCTCGATTATAAGATGCTTTTCAGAACCCATGAAATTCTAACCTCAAAACTAAAACTTAATTTTCTCGGAACTGAATCTTTTCATCAAACTTTTCCCCCCTGTATTCAGTAACTCAACGTCTCGGGGATAGATTATCAGTTTATTTTTCAATTGAGTATTTCATTTCTTATCACTGTCTCAATAATTCAACTCGGACAGAATAGAAACAATTTTCCAGCCGGCAAAATCACCTTCGGACAATATTTTCTCATAACCGGAAGCTTGTTTTCAATCAAACTTTTTGTTATTGATTAGGCAATACATCAGCCTTCATATATTACTCTCATTAATGAATTTTAACAATTACCGGTTCTTGTTGCGAATACTGCTTTCTGAGAACACTTCCACTTCGCTGGACTAAAGGTAAATTTTCCTTTTCTGCAGCACTGTGAGCCCTTTCCAACTTTGGTCTTTTATCCTGAGTTAGTTCCGGATGTCCTGGGGGAATTCCACCTTGCATGTCTTCCTGCATTCTCCGCAGCATCGCGTTGTCCGCCGGGCCAAGGTTCGTCTTCGTCATCCATTGTCCGGTCTTCGATAGTAGTTCTTGCTTCTTTCGGCAAAGTATGCAGACCCATATCACCTAAAAAATGGTTAAAACATATTTCAATTAACATTTCAAATAATTGTAGGAACGAGAAAACATATTGATTGCAAAGGTATCTGAAATTATATCTTTAGATTAAAGAAAGGATATTGAGAAGAAGAAAGAGCAAAGAAAGCAGTTACTTTCATGTAGATGTTACATTTGACTTTGTCGAAGCACTTTAGTCAATCTTATCGACAGACCAGTGGTTCAAAATCCTCTTTAAGAAACTTGCAAATTCTAAAGCATCCTATCGCTTCGAACGACGGTATTTATGCAAATCCACATGAATGTTAATTTAAATCGACCTCACTCTAGCCGAAGTGACGTCAGGAAACTTGGAATTGTAGTCAACTTTTTCCTTAATTATTAAGGCACATGATTGCCTTGCGTCGTCAAGCTTTATACATATTTTACTAAATCTCAGACAGAGTTTAGATCGTTTTCGAATTACCGAAATTATTAAATTATTTGTCATTAATTATATAAGTTTTAACAATCAAAAATAGCATTTGCTGACTTTTGAATAAAAAATTTTTCATGTTTGACCACTTACTGAATATTGTTCCTTTAATTGAAAGAAGAATATTTGCAATGAAAAAGGATAGCTAAAATGCAACAGCTTGCATGGAGTAGGCAGGAATAAAAATTGTTCATGAAGTCGATACGGAAGTAGTAGGTAGTACAGTGAATATTTACACGATTATTATTATTATTCAACAAATCCAATTCTAGCTCTATCCTATACAACAAATCCGATTTGGATGGAAAAGGGGGACGGAAGCGTGTTTGTTCATATTAAACGACGCGAATCGAGACAAAACCACTGTATCGGAAGAGGTGAAATTGGAAAATTCTCTCTCCGAAACAAGTTGCGGCGAAATTATCCACTAGACGAATTCCGATCTATTTTCTTCAGTTCTTTTTCCGTTGGAACACTATAGAAAAATGTACGTTTTTATCATTTTTCAGGGGAAAATCATTCAATTGATGAACTTCTCGTTATTTAATTACTACACACTTTTCACTTCACGTAAAATAAAGATATATTTTCTCAGAGTGACCTGAATTCGAGACTCAGTTCCATAACTGAAATTAACTTAATATGGATAGAGTGCCTTACTTTGTCCTTTCAGTCGTCGCAAAATCGAATTGTATCAGCTGTGTAAAATTATTTTTACTCTGTGTACGATAATTTTGTAATAGTATTTTAACATTTTAAGATTACAAGAAAACAGAGCCCAGAATGTGATCAAATGATGGTTATTCGTTCGAATTTCGTAAAGTACACAATTGCCTTATGGTTTATCAATCAAAAGTATTTACCATTTTTAAACTAAAAAACATTTTTTTTTATTATAAAAGGATACATTTGTCTTTCAATATCTTTGTTGAACCTTGTCTCTTGATATGTTTGGTGAAAACAGGCGAAAATCTCTTCTTTTGAAGTTAGTACCTCCAGAAAGTATTATTCATATTACCTCATGCCATTTAATTGAAGCCGTATTAGTTCTATCTTTATATAATTGTTCCATTTTCTAGAAAAACCATCTAAGTAGACTAAGGTTTTGGCGCATAATTACAAAAGGAACCTTTTAAAATGTGTTTTAAAACCCGGAATAATTTTTAAAACATTAAACATTTACAGTATGAAGGACCACTCTCGAACAATAAAAAAAAATCAAGTATGTAAAAGCACCCTTCACAAATGGCTTTGACTGCCATCGCCCTTACTCCCCTCTCTTCCCCTATTTTCGATTTTTTTTTTGGCTGGCATTTAACATTTTTAATAATTTTTTAAACCTTTGCTTTATTATTAAAATCTTCGTCCTTTAAATACTCAGAATCACGTAACGTTTGCAAATGCGAAGTAGCCAGCACGGGAGCCATCCATATACCACGGGGACAATTTTTTACCATTTTTTGAACCCCCGTCAAAACTTATGGAAAATTGTGGACTTTTTTCCCCCCCCCCCCCCGATCTACGTGGAATTATTTCATATTTTATTCGGTTTTTTTTTTAAATAATAAGTTTAATCCTTATGATAGGATACAGCTGAAAAACACTGGCAAAAGCTGGTAAAACAACTGGAGATTTGCAGTGTTATTTTCACGACAATTAGCACAAGTAGTGTGGGCATTTCTGATTGAATCGTTAGCAAAAACGTTGTCAAATTCGAGCAGAAATGCCCACAGTAGTTGTACCTTTTCACAAGGGAATGGTACGAATCTTTCGTTACGTTACGTTACACTATTTTCGGATCGAACACATTTTTCGTCATTTTAATTATTGTTATTGACATCAATAACAAGAATAATTTATTTACTGAAGGAGGAACCTAAATTAATTAACTAAATTAACGTTTTTAAGTAATGACTATTAATAATTGTATTAATTGAATGCCCAAAGAAATTAAATAGTGAAAGATTGCAAGGATTCACTAGGATAAATGCCAGATCGATTTTTAACATTCTTCGAAGGCATTTCAAGGCGAGACCTCCTAAGGTATCTAAAAGTCGCAATTATGAGAACTCAGACAATCCGGTTGTTCCAGATGATTCACCATTTTGCTTTAATATATTCTTCGAGGAATTGAGAGCCACTGCGTTCCTACGAAGCCTAAAACGTATTTTTAAGAAAACATGAATAGTCTGGGTACACCAGGAGGTTTTCCATGTCGAGTTTTATCATTCTTCGGAAGCAGTTCGGAACAAACCCTCCTAAGGGATCTGAAAATCGTAAATACGTGGAGTACGACAACCTACGTGCTCCAGAGGATTCACGAGGCCACTCAAACATATTCTTCGAGAAAATCTGAGATCTTACGTTCCTGCAAAGATTAAATATGTTTATAAAAGGCAAGCATAGTCTGGCATCACTAGGGCTACATCCTGAAACTTTAACCTGAAGACAAAAGGCGACCGATTCAAACACAGTTGAGGTTTGACGTAAACCATCGGGTAAAAGTGAATACCTAAATCCATTTTATCGTGCATAATTTGAACTCTAAACGAGCTTTGACATTTTTCAAACTCATTCGGAAATTTATCCTTCGTAAGGATCTCGAAGTCTTGTGATTTCCAGCAAACTACAAGCATACTTTATACAATTCACTAGAACACTAAAACATATTTAACTAGGTTGAATTCGATGTTGTGTTTTCTGAGGAAACCTAAATTTCGACACGGGTTGCACTCAATATGGCCTAGATCATCTTTTTTTTCTAAGCATTTAATTTAGCCTTCACAAGGATACAGAGTCTCAAAATTCCTCGAAGAATATGTTTGGTCGACCTGGTGAATCCTCTGAATGGTGAAGTACCTCCGAAGAATGATAACACTCGACCTATTAAATCTCCTGGTGAATCCGGACCACCCTCGCTTTATCGGAAACGCGTTTCAGCCTTTGTAGAAATGCAGGGTATAAAAATTCGTCTAAAAGTATGTTTGAGAGACCTGGTGAATCCTCTGGAGCACCTGGGTTGTCATAGTTCTCATAATTGCGGTTTTTAGATCCCTTCACAGAAAAAAGTGTGGTTTCTATTAGAACCGAATTTTAGTTCCAAGGGAGGTGCAACAAAAAGTAACCCTCATAAATGGCGGCACGTTCTATGTGATATCCTCTATAAAATTAGAACTGCAACAAAAAGGAACCTCCAGTTTTTACTTTGTCATATGGGTTTGCCTCGAAATGCCTTCAAAGAATGTTAAATGTTAAAATTCGATCCGATAAGTCTCCTAGTGGCTACTAGAAATCTTCCACTATATACTATAAACAAAAGTAGAACTGATTTTTGTTATTGATGGCAATAACAGTAACGAAAATAACGAAAGCTTAAGTACAGAATAATATAACATAACGAAAAGGAAGCTATTATTTTATTTTGTTTCATTCGGATACCTGCGGAATGATACAAGGTAGGAAGTTTCATGTCTTTCTGAAAAGAAGCTCGCAGATTCAGGAGAATGTGTGTCCATGTGGCTTCCCGCTCCCCCGCCTCTGGCAAAAAAAATCTGTCAACGTGTTATATGGAAGGCCCCACGCGGCGCACACGTTACGGATAAACAGTGCGGCCGCAGCGCAGCGCGACTTGACACGGACCGCAACATAAAATTAAATAATACATGCTTAGAAATAAAGAATTTCCTCCGAAATTCAAAAAACTATGTGTAAAATGTTAAAGGTGATGAAAAGGAGTGACTCGGAAAAAAACACCTAAGTCGACTTGGATGGTTTTCGGCTAATATATTTTAATTTTTCAGCATAATCCAATTTTAGTTGATTATGTTGAAACAATAAAATCAATTAGTTTAAAAATGGTCCAATGATGCATTGTTTATAAGAATTCTTCAAATAATATATCTTTGTTATTTAAAAGAACAATATCCATAGTAAATAACCATCAGTGAGAGATGAATAGTTAATTCTGCTAAATTAACGAAACTCACATATTGAAAATGTTCAAATGATAAATTTGTTTAAATAATTAACAATTATGATTGAAAAACACAAATCCATAGAAGAAGACCATAGACGACAGATTTATAGTTGATTCTGCTGAAGAAAGAAAACGTATCTGCTGGAAAGTGGCCGAATTGTTACTGAGAAACACATTATTAATTTATTACAGCGGAGAACCGTTGTCATGCTACTTGCACTTAATTCTGCTGAAAAAAACTAAATCTTTCTGTTGAAAAATGTTCTTATTAGGAATTTGTTTACTAAACTTTTATAAACAATTAATCATTCATGTTTAACTTCGTCTAATTTAATTTAAATATTGTATTGCTTGCATTGCCTTCAAAAATATAAGTCCAACGTACTTCATTATCACAAATAGAGAAAATACTTTTATTAACTAATTTGTTCACAACGACCCGAAAAAGAATTTTATGTGACTAATACTGCTGGAGGTAATTTTCAATGGGGTTGTCACTCGAATCTGACTATTTATGGTCAGACCAGAAAATTTTCAACAAAGTGGCAACCATGAAAGGACAATAAAACTTTATTCGTTATGTTTATTGAATAAAAAATGTTTCAAAAGTGTCCTTTGTTGTCACAACGCAGAATTTTATAAACTTACATTGAAAAAAAGACTTGAATATAGACATTCTTTTTAAAATTTTGAAACTCCTATTGCTTTTTTTATTTAGATCGAATTAAATAATGTCATAAAGATAATTCGTAAGTCTCTTTGTCATCTACCAGAAAATGGCACATAAATTTCTGAACCTCTTAAAAAAATTTGGTTCTGAATTGTAAAATTCCTCTAAATTTTTTAATTTTTGGATAGATTGATGTGGTTAACGAGCCTAATCTTCATTGTAGGACGCTATAAAAAATACACAAAAAGGCGATTTGATTTGTCAAGTCCTTCAGAAGTTAGCACGGTAACCTTTACAGGTAAACCTATAAAGACAGACAGACACCGACAAAATTGCATGATTTTTGGACTCTGAATGATGAAACGTAAAGATCTATTAAAAACCAAACATTGAAATTGTGGACGATTCCATTACACTCGCATGAAGGAGAATGTAAAAAAACTAAAGGTAAATTTGAATTTATAAAATTTGCAATGGCACGAACTGCTCTATTTTAACATTACCCAACATATTCTGCAGCCCTTAAGCCTAAGTTCCTCAACTGTCTTCAAACTTTTTCACTAATAGAGTCATTATTTAAGACCGCTTGGAGCACAACCACTTAGAACAATGACACTTTCGTTTCGCGGGACTTATTTTGTAGCGCATTCGGGACAACTGATTCAGCAAGAGAAAAGATGAAGAGGTCAAATTGACCTTGCGAATGTCACCATGCAAAAATTATGGAGAACTTTTCAAAAAGTCTGGCAACGTCTACCGATTCCGGGGTCCAACTGAACGTTCGAAGGCGAGATCGGGGGTACGGAAAGACGAAGAAAGCAAGGAAGCTTGAATAGCACTTTAGTGAGTTGCCTAGGTAGCAATATGTCAAGAGCTCAACCCCTTTTCGCCTCGCTCATCTTCTATTCGTTTGCAGGGTCGTGTATGAGTATAAGAGAAGAAAGAAGGAGAAAAAAAACGACCTCGGAATGTGCTGTTTCGCGAAAACACAAAATTTTAAAGAAATTGCTTTTATTGAAGCCACTCTTCTGTATTCCTGAACACCAACAAAACATTCCTGTTCGTACATTGTTCCTAATGACTCTGCAAATTAAACATCAACCAATGACATCACCATGTTTAATTTATCATTCACGAAGAATTTTCTCCAGCCATATATGAAAATGTAATCCTGATGAATAAATTTCTAGAGTTAGGTAGCGCTATAGTCATTAGGGGACTAAAATAAAGGCTAGAATACCGAAATAGAATAGTTCTAAATTACGCTAAAAGTCTGATAGTATACGGTTCTTGTGTATATGCACACTATTTTGTGCGTGAACCGATTTGCGTAAATGTACATTAATTCGACATGACCCGTCTTAGTAGCATGCATTACTTAATTAAGCCTAATTTATTCCGATCGTTTTATCTCGTCATGTATAGAATATTATATCCAATCCACATCACGAACGACCAACTCGCCTGCACCGATCGATATTGGACCACTGAGTTCTAACTGATTACTTATCATGCTATTGAGTATTGATCTCAGTCCCTTCCATGGATCTTCAAGTTCTTTCTAAAATTCTCCAAGAGGATAGAATAGAAGAGCTATTCTTTTAATTAAAAATATCTACTGCAACATAATTAATTACTATTGTATTCTTTCTTACGCATGGGAATTTTCGAATAAATTTTGTGAGAAAAGTCCAAGTCTAGGCTGGATAGCAGATAGAGTACGTTGAGGCATTTTTCATCTTCGAGCAGTTTAAAAGCAATGTCGTCTATGTATGACATCATTAATGATGAAGATGGGTACAAGGACGTAGCAGAATGCAGGTTCAGAATATCCGTCCCTTTTGACCATACTTATATTCAAAGGGTCTTGCGCATCGTTTAAATTGTTTGACTGCCCAGCCATTCACAACATTTAATGTAATTGCAGGAAGGCCACTAAACCGATAAACCAGAATATGACCGGGAATTTTTTTAATTCATATGTGAAATTAAACGAGTTCTTTTTGAATTTTTTTAAAATGGCTATGACTTTAATTGGAAATTTTACAAAATTAGGTACTACTAATGGGCCGAATCTGAAAGTTACTGTTTATGATTCACTAGCTTCAGAATCTCATATCATATCAACAATTACTTGTTTTCAGTTCTCAAACACAGAAAAAATGTCTAAATGAAAAGGTGCTGTCTCGGCAGGACAAAATAAAAAGGTGCAATTTTGGGTCGCGAAGTATGGAAGCTTCAAAATCCCATATAAATAGTATTGGAAATACCAACGCCCTCTCAAGTAGGGAACCTTTCTATTTGGTTCTGCCGAGATAGCACCTTTTCATTTGGACACGTCGATATATGTAAGCTATGTGACTATCTCGATTTCCAGAGAAAAGTAATAATCTGGGTCTGCAGGAGGTAAGTATGAAGTTTCAATAACGTCATCTTTCCCGAAGAATTTCGTCACATCGGCGAGAGTGTATTTACTCGACCATACACACCTATAAAGGCGCTTAAGAGCATTCCGAGTTTCTGGCACTGGCCTCGAGGTGAATGCAAAAAGCTCTCCGCGGCTTGAAGAATTGAAGAATGTTGCACGAAGGTAAGGTGAGAAGGCAGAGGTTATAGGGGTTGAAGTTTCAGACAACAGTCAATGATAAGGGTACTCAGACTAAAGCCTACCACCTTGCAAGGGTAGCCTGAGAGATACGCAATAAAACCTAGAACCGTGCTTTTGCATCAAGGTGGGTCGAAAAAAATGGCTTTAGAAATGGCAAATATTACCACGCCTAAAAGTAGTGCATTGGTATCCCCATGAAGTGTACTGAATGTGGAATCGATCGATTTAAATCTAGGTAACGCGTGCGAGCAAAGTAGGAGTAAAAAAATTATTATCTGCAGAGTTTCAAACTTGTTGAATTTAAATTTTCTTTTATTTTAGAGGCTGTCTAAAGTCTGCTCAATTTTTTCTTACATTTTATGATACTATTTTGCACGAGATAATTATGTTTTAATATACCTCTGTAATTAACTTTTACTTTTTGCGCCCATAGCAACATCTAAATGAACTCACCAAAAATTCAAGATATATGGGGAAAAAAACTGGAAACACTAAAAATTGGATCCGATTTTACTCCAGACTTGATCTCCCACATATCTTCAATTTTTTGTGACTTAATTTTGATGGATTGATTTCACATTCAATAAACTTCATGGGGGTTCCAATATATTACTTTTAGACTTGGTGTTGTTTGCGATTTCTCAAACCATTTTTTTCGACCCACATCATCATGTATAATACTAGAACTGGAGTAAATTGTAGATGTAAAACATCCAAGATTAAGAGGTCTCATGCTTCATTCTTTTCAAGAATCGCCTCTACATTTTAAATGGACAACCTCTCCGTTAAATCTCAATCACTTTGATATACTTCTTGTTCCTGTGATTCACTCCTAATCCTCCCTATAAATACCTATTTAAGAATCGATCTGAAATTTCTCATTTTTATTGTGGATGTCTTCCTTTCTTCTTCTTCTTCTTCTTCTTCTTCCTCTTATATTTCTATTACAGATAGAATATTCGAAATAAAATTTAGAACCACACAATTTGCATTTCAGTAATTAAAATCAAAGTAATTCATAAGCAATGGCTGTAATTATAAAAGAAACTTCCTCTTTATAATTAAAAAAGTTTAATATAAACGCGTTCTCGACACACCGCAAAGTGCATTTACGAGTCGCGTTACGTATTAACCGAGTAATAATGAAATTTACAGAGCGGTCGTTTAAAAGTAGATTCATATCGATGTCAGGGTAATGTAGAGTCACAATTATTGTACCAACCCGCGACAGAAGAAAGATTTATTAACGCATGATGTTGATCCAAAATGAGACTTTAACTGCTCAACACCCCGTTGTTTATCGAGAATGTCCACGTGATTTACGAGAGCGTTGAAGAACATCATTTTCCTGTCAGCAAGTTTGTGAGATCTTCAGAAACAATATTTTGTACCCCATATACAATTTTCTGATGAGAACTTCGTTCGACGGTAACACATTTCATTTTCGTAAGCGCTTATAGAATGTGATTAAAAGGCGATCTTTGTTATTAAATTTTCAACAATTTCTTTATCGCTAAACATTATTTTAAGCTTTATCTTGTCCTGTTCGACGATTAAGAAAATCTTTAGAAATAGTATACCATCCAAGCACACCCAAGTCACTTCAAGTATCAAATGAAATTAATTAATGTTCCGAAGTTCGTTGAGTGCATGAAAATTTGGGTGATATTAGTTGCCAAATCGTCTTATTGAACCTACCCTTATCAATTAATTTTAATTTTCTTATTTTGTCCTCCGTAATTAAGGATTTAGTCACATCTCAAGGAACGTTTAAACAATAATTTCTACTCAATACGTTTTAATTTTTACCCCCGATCCCCAATCTCCTAGTATTGTGCCCGGAAAACACCCCAAAAAATGCAAAATAGCAGTTTTATATAAAATTCATGTTGAAGACGATATTTTTTTGAATTTTCTTAACATTAATTATTTTTATTCCATAAGTGACAAGTTTTCAAGTATCTGTTATGTAATTTTGAATTGTTAAAAAAATTATTTTTTATAACACTTGCATCATTTCAACCCTTTTCGACGCCTATGAAGTGGGGCTAAAGCTCTACTTTTTATTCCCTAGGAAATAAAAGGTACTTTTTACTCCCTAGGAAATAAAAGGTACTTCCTAGGGACTGAAAAGTGACGTCAGAGGTGAATAATAAAAATTATAAATCCATGAGCTCGCATTTTACGATTATCAGCCCACTCACCGTGAAAACTGTGCGTAATTCATGGTACGTTACCATATTTACCTATAAAATTACCATAATTGACCGAAAATTTGTATAAATTTCCAGAAATTTTTAAAAATAAATTTTGGTTTATTTATGGTAATTTACCATATTTACCGGTAAAATTACCATAAATGCCCGAAAAAATTAATTAATTTCGGGGAATTTATGGAAATTTTTACAAATGAATTTTGGGTAGATTATGGTAAGTTACCATACTCACCTGCAAAATTACCATAAATGACGAAAATTTTCATAATTTTCCGCAAATGTATCGACATTTTTTAATTTCATTTTGGGCAATTTTGTATTGAATTTTTGATAATTTGGAATAAGTTAACATAATTTCATGCTTCTCTATTCAAAATCTAATATGGACTGAAATCATGACTGTATTTCAAGAAATGTCTGAAATCACCCATTTGTTATAAAAAATATCGTATGCGCCAAGGGGGAGAGGCACTTTTTCTCCCCCTAGGTGCATAATATACTAATTTTTTCAAACAATTTCCCCCCCCCCCCGGAAAATCTTGAAAAGTTATCATTTTCGGAATGAATGATACAGTTGATAAATTTAAAAAGTAATATTTCTTATTTAACATATTTGGTAATTATTTACACAATTTTCAATTGTTTAAACAATTTGTCCTCCATGAAGATCTTGAAAAGAGACTATTTTCTGTAAGTAACATCTTATTCAATAAATGCTAAGAGTTACTTATTTTTTGAAAGACAGTTTGTAGTTATTTAAAAAAATTTCTTTTGTTCAAACAATTTTTCCCCTGTGAATATCAAAAAGTGAATATTCTCTTGAATTAATGATGCAGTTAATGAATGTTAAGAGTGACATTTTTCGTGAAATAGAGTTTGCAATTATTAAAACAATTAATAATAATCATTCACTTGCGCCTTTTCATGGGAAAAGCGAAGAAAATTCTAGTTTTTTCGAATATCTTACACTATGTCGATTAGTAGGTAGTATTTTCTTCTCTTAGAACTTAAACCCTAATTTTGTAAACAACAATAATTATTTTCAACTTTTTTTCAGTTGCATTATGGATAGCTATTTTTTAGATCAATTTCGTTGAGATAAAAAAATACTGACTAATAAGCGATATAGTGCAAGAGATTTAAAAAAAAAAATTCTACACCTTTCTTATGAAAAGGAGTAAGTGATATTAATTATTGAAATAATTGCAAGCTATTTTTCACGAAAATGAAATTATTATTAATATTCACTAAATACGTCATTCATTCCATAAAATAATAACTTCTTACGATTTACAAAAAAAAATCCTAAACAAAAAAATTACTTCTAACATTCGTTAAATTGCGTTATTATGTCCAAAAAATAATAACTTTTTTCGGCTTGGCGGCAAAAAATTATACAAAGAAAAATTGTTCAGACAATTGCGAAATATGTTAAACAAAAAATATTATGTTTGACATTCATCAACCGTATGATTCATCCCGAAAAATAGTAACTTTTTACGATTTACTGAAAAAAATTGTTTGAACAAATAATGATTGTTTAGACAATCACAAACTAGTTAAAAGGTACTTGGAAACTTGTAACTCATCGAATAAAAATAGTTATTGTGGAAAAAAATTTTTAAAATACTGTTTTTAGCCAGAATTTTACATAAAACTGCTAATTTGCATTTATTGGGGTAATTTCAGGGCACAATAACAGAAGGGGGGGGTCAAAATTAAAGTTAATGGGTGGAAATAAGTTCTTGAACACTTTTCAAGAAGCAACTAAACTTTAATTTACAACAAGTTAATAATACGTACTTTTTTCTATTTTTTCAAAAACCGAGTGTTTTTCATTTAAAACCGCATGTTTATTGCAAAAGTCCAGCGCAAAGACTAACTTTAACCGATTCAAAAAAAAAATGAAATTTTTTTTCCGATAAATAAAAAAATTGGGGGGGGGGTCGATCACCAAAAATAGAAAGTCGAATTTTTTAATCATCCTAATGGGACATCCTATTTCATATGAGCAAACTACCCCAACAAATATCTTTCGATTTTCTTCTAACTACAGTAAATTATAGTATTATAGGACCTTATTATAGGTATAAAACCATAAAACACCAAACTACATGGTTATCAAGGTATGGAGGGTGGAAGTTGGTATACTTTGGTGTGCAGACCATTGTTCAATGTAATGTTTTTGCGTAAAAAAAAAGTCAAATAAAGTTTGTAACTTACCGATTTCAAAGAACATTTAACAAGCTTTGTAATGGTGGGAACGATTTCTTAAAACAATATATCTTTTCTATAGCTTTAAAAATATCAAGTTTGAGTATGCTAAGTCAGGGTCAACATTATTATTTTTGGTTTTGTGTAGGGGATGATACTAGAATATATACTAAATCTATTGGCACTATACTCACATCCCGAAAGCAACGGGAATTGTGAATATTTCATGTTCGAGAAAAAAACATAGTGCACTTTTGGCACTCAACAACTTTAAATGCGGTTTTCTCGAAAAGCGGGTTTTCGATGTTCCAATTCCCAAAATGCCGCGGCAACTAATTTTTCAACCTAAAGGTTTCGTCTTAAGCTTGAAATTCCGGAAATTGATCCGGCAATATGACCATACACGTAACTCCAACCATCTTAAAGCTTTTGAAATTTCTTACCGAATTCGTTAGTTACGAAATTTGTTGGATTCTGTTTTGTTTTGACGCAAAAAGTTAATTAAAAAATTTTCTGGAAATAAAAATGGGCAACCCCCCCCCCCCATATCTCGTGCAACATGTTTATGGGTTTGCACCTGCACAGTCGGATCCTATAGTACTACAATATACAGCAGTTTGAGAACATCGAAAGACATTTGTTTTGGGCAGCGCGCTTATATGAAATGGAATGGCCCATACTTATATAAGTTCTGAAATAAGTAAAATTGGCCAAATTAAGAAAAAAGTCCCTGGAAAAATGAACCTAAGCGTCCTATAACTTAGAAGTTGTAAAATCGCTCGTAAACTATCTTTTTCAGTCTTACAAAACACGATAAAAAATGTAAGGTAAATCTAGTAAAAAGAAGGACTTTGCATAGGAACGAAGGATGCCTTCTCAGACAAAGTTAGAATTACTGTCACTCGCAGACACCGATTTCCACCTCGCATCATACTTCTTATCCTACCTCAACCAATCTTACACCTTATACAGTCTCCTACCAACCCCAACCACTTCTCCTTCATGTCCCGCATCGCCATGGGGCACAATTTTATGAAAAGAAACAGCAATCATTAATTGAAAGTCATAGCGCATACCGCAAAGTAGAAAGCGAGTCTCTCTATTTCAGCCTGAATGACTTTTGACACAAAACTCGGACATACATGAAAACTTCTCAATGAGAAAATAATATTCAAGTACATAAAATAATATGAAACAACTCTTTTAAAAAACGTGACTGTTGTTTTGTGTGTCCATAAGTAGTCAAGATACTCTCATTTATTTGTGCAATTCTTACAATATGATTTCAAGCAGACAAAGGACATTAATCTGTTTCGCTTTCTTTTTTTATTCAGATATATATTTTACTTTCCTCGTCTCGAACTCAACCGTCGGTTAATGCGAACGACCGAAGGCAGAAGAGCATTACAGAGTCCGCTCGATATTTCCATTCCACCACTCTCCAACTTCTATTCGCTCTACGGACTACGATCGTTGCTCCTGCGGCAAAGAAGAAACGAATAGAGGGAAAGAGAAAGTTCTTTTTCACCACCCCAGCCCTCAGTCTTCCACAAACACGCTACAGAGTTATATACGATTTCCTTTAAAAGAAACTGCCACTCAAACGACCGATGCGGGTTCTCTGCAGTCATTTTCATATCTCGAATTTTGGGACGCCCTCCACTAACGACTCATTCTTTCATTTGATACGATTATCGTATTATCATTTTATAACCATCAATTCACTATCAAGCTTCAAACAAAGATAAACTAACCATCATGAAACTAACCCATCAGATTATCCAATACTTTTTCTAATCTCCATATTATTCTAAAAAAGAATGCTTATCCCGGGGCAGTGTTCAGTAATTGCAGGCATTTCTATGAAACTTATGATCTCAAAATATATCAAATCTTTAAAATCATTTATGAAGAGATATTTGAAAATTGCAGTCCATTCTTGTCAATGGAATTTACTTTCAATAATTTTAATTTTAACAGAAACGGACCAAATTGAGTTGTGTAGAATCTTTCGAGGACAAAATCAGCTACTGATTATTAAGACTGAGTAAAAATATGTTGGGTGCAGTTCCACATTTATTAAAGTTACTTTTAAGCAATGTTGATCAGTAATCATTGATCACATTCAATTACTCAATCTAAAGTGCTGTGCCAAAAAAATATGTGTCAGTCAATTAGATTCTTGAAGAGATCTGGTGACCTTGAGTGTGTAGACTTCTTGGAAATTGAAGGCAGTCTTTTGAGTAATTGATTATCGTAATGCCGTATGTCCAAGAGGTATAATGAATACTTGGATCTTCCGGCGCATGAAGCAAAAATAGACCAACATTCAAGTTTGTGTAGCTTTGACGGACACCCTGTATTCCAACCCTCCTTCGACGTGGTTCGTACTCCGTCCAAACATAGATCAATATGTTGCGTCACGTCCCCCCGGCCACCGACTCAACCATCCCTCTCTACTCACCCTCACAGAGCTCATCGAAACTCTCTGGTGACGTCACGCAGGGACGCGCCCCATTCATAGGCTCCCACGCACAACTTACCGTGCTTCCGATAATAAAACCACGTAACCACCGGCAGCCTGTGCGACTTCGTACCGATGCATCTTTAGATTGTTACTAATCAGACACATAAATACATAAACAATTACGGACCAAATTCAAAAGTAAATAAAGGTTCCACTGGGATCCTATTATGATCCAGAATAAATTTCCAGTCCAAGTAGGGACAATAGTAATAGAAAAGTTCAATGTTATTTTCTCTCGCATTTTTTTACATGTACCCATAGAACTTATTTCCCAAAGAAAATTGCTGAAAAATAACTCAACTAACTATCAAAAAAGTTCAAAAACAATTCTGCTGTGTCAAAACTTCGCTCGTACAAAAGTACTAGAAAAATTCTACTATATTTTATTTTTCGAAACAAGTTTTTTCAACATGCAAATTCTTAAAATTAGATGAATTAAGTATTTCGACTTTAAAGCTTTATTAAAGAAATTGAACAAAGCTACATTTATAAATTCCTTTAAACTGTATGATATGTAGGATTAACATTATTAATTTTTGAACATTTATGATTATTTTCCATATTTTCCATTAAACCAAGTTTTTATAGAGTATTGATTAATTTCCAGCCAGCAAGTACATGCCTTGCTGGCTTCTCCTAATCTACTTCACAAAAAACCCTGGCTTCATGAAAAATGAAGATTAAGAAATGTTTTAAAATTAATCATGTTCATGATCAATATCATAATATAAAAGAATTTAGGAATGCAGCTTTATTAAAAAGCACAAGATAAACGCATTGTCCAACCTGATGAAGGTACCAGCGCTAGTACAGAAACGTTGAAAAGATTCAATTTCTTTAATAAAACTTTAAAAATCCAAACAAGGTGGTTACTTTATTCATCTAACTCAATTTATTTTTCAAATTTTTAGAAGTACTAAAAAACGACTGCTAAAATAGGATGAAGTATCAAAAGACTTCTAGAAATTCCCACTACATTTTTTTCAACATTTTCGTAAGTGCTCATAAGATATATGTCCAAAAAAAGTGCGACTAAAATAAAACTAAAGTAATAAAAAATGGCGAAGTATGCCCTGCTGATGAAAAACCTTTTTCGAGACAAAAGTAATAGAAAAGTCCCACTTCATTTTTTTAACATTTTCACAAATGCTCGTAGGAATTATGTACCAAAAACTTGAACAAAAAAGTACTGCTGCATTTGAACTTGAAAAAACTTTTTAAAAAATAAGAGGGAATTTTTTTGTACTTTTCTCCTGCAAAAGTCCTGCTGCAACAAGACGGATTCTTAAGTTTCTTGGTACTTTAGTCTTATTTCAACAATACTTTTCTATTTATTTTGTCCCAAAACAATTTTCTACGGCAGGATTATTTTTTAACGTTTTTGGAACATTTTGGACTAGTGAACATTTTAAGAAAAATAAAGTAGGACTTTCCTAATAGTTTTTTCCCAAAGGAGTTCTTCATCAATAAAACGTATTTTTAACCTTTTTAGTACTTTAGTACTGATTTCTCTCAAACTCGGTATTTTAGTAAGACTTTTTTTGGTATCTTATTGGGATTCCGTTGGCAGTTTTCTTTTCTACTCGAGTTTATGTATCTGATATTGTTCTCGCAAAGTTAATTTTGTTTTGTTTTATAAAGGTACATTCTTAAAGTTATTATGTTAAATATGAGCCTAGAAAACACAAAAAAAGAATAATTTACAGTTTCAAAAAAAAGTTTTGTTAATTTAAGCTTTACATATAGCGTATATGGTAAATAATTTAAATATAATAATAATTCATTTTCTCTATCCACGATGAACGAAAAAGTGTACCTTACTCCGTTCCAGATTAGAGATTAAGAGTCCACTTTAAAGAAAAGTGCCTCATAAAATACGATTATAAATCACGAAATACAACGTAGTCACTGACAAAGTACAGCACAAGTTGAGAAAAAAGACAATTTTAAGCTATCTGAGACAAATTTCATTCTAGGAAAAACGCGAGAACCCTGGGGTTCTTGTACGTCCTGACTGAAGATATTTCAAGGACCTCCGACTACGATTGCCTCACAACTCGTAACTTAGGAACTCCCGCCTAACTATTTTCTTGCTGCACTGTTGATATCATATCGCTTCTAGCACTACCCACAAGTAAGTACGTCTGACAATACGTAAAACTTACGAAAGCTAAGAGCTACTTTTTCAGTCTTTTCGTGGACTACTATAACAAATCAAAAGCTTTATTAATTTGACTCTGTTCACCAGTTTCTTTATATCCGGAGTATAGTTAGTAAATATGTAAGTTAAAATGCTTTCAAATTATACTTTCATAATACTTTCACTAATTGTATAACATAAGTTTACTGACAATTACATACATTCAGTTTAGTGAATGATTTCTGATTTTTCCCGCAAGAGGAGTTTTTCTAACACTAGCCCTTTGACCTATACTTCAGAAATTTTCTTTTTTCTTCTTGACTTCTTGTCAGAGAAAGCTATTTTGACACTGGGTCATAATAGGAAAAGAGTAATGTGGTAAAAGTCCACATTTTATAAGTCCTCGACATTGGAATACAAACAATAAGCTGCCAAAACTAGCGCACAAAAACGTAATGGTATCCATAGAAGCAATAATGCTCAGCCTACCCAGAGCGGCGTACACACAGAGAAACGCAAATCATCAAAAGTACGCCGATTCGGTGTTATTTTGAGTTGAAACAAAAATGAGATACCAGAGAATAAGAATGTGCATGTTACAGTTTCAGGCTTAAAAAATTCTAATTTTGAAGAAAAAAATCTTATTTCAAGAACATAAGAAATGAACTGCAGCAAAAATGATCCTGCTGTTTTTCGTGCAACACACTGTTCGCTGGTGATATGCATTTGTGATAACGGCTAATAAATTGGTGAAGAGCAAACACTCTGTGTCAATTATTTCCACCTATATTAGGCGTGCACGATGCTACATTTGGACAATCCCCTTTACGAGACTTTAATTGTTACCAAGAAGCCGATTTGGGCATAATTCAATTCAAATATTATCGCAATGATCTAGGAATAAAATTTTGATTCGTATTCGCTTACTTGTTATCCATTTCATCCGCTATTTACTAAAATTGATTTATTATTCGTGAACATCTTTATTTGCTTTTCAATTGTTATTCACACTACGAACGGATAACGAATACAGGTAACAAAAAAATTATTCCTTGATCAATTTTTATTCTGTCTAGTTTATGATGGAAAATAAATTTTATTTTATCCAAAGAAAAATGGCGATCTTTACTATAAAATATGCTTCTGCTCCATTTTTGAAAAAGTAGACCAACTTTTGAATTTTGCAGAACAGCACATATATAAAAATGATTTCTCATCACTGCGGTATGCTTATGGCTCCACACACAAGTATGGTCTTGGTTGCCCTAGTTCCACGCTTTTGGTCGAAACTGCGACTTTTTTTCCGCTGGCGACATCCGGTATGGAACAATCGCCAAAATGGATATTCACGCGCCTTTTGCAAAGAATCTGGCGACAGTGAATGCGTCACTTCCCCTTCGTAGAAAGGAAATCACGAAATCGAATACAAAAAAGTACCCATCTTTGAATAAGGCTATTATTTCCCCCCTTTGTTTATTCGGAACTCCTCATTCCATCCAATTTCTCAAATAATGCTAACATCTCCTAATACCACCAAAAGTTTCCACATTGAAAAAAGTATGTGAAAGAGTAACTACACTCTAAACTTTAGAAGCAATGCAAAACACCAGATGACCTTGACTTTCAATTGATTTATCATAACAAAAGTAATCACTGTAGCAATTACAATTCAAGGTCACTAACTCTTTTGATATAGCCATATTTTTGAAGGACAAAAAGTTTTAATTTTTACTATTTCATGATTTCAATTTGATTTCACGTTACGATAGAGTAGTCACGAACTCTTAACTTTTTTTCGTAATAGTGAACTCGTCATAGCCTGGATGTTGTAAATTAAAAATAATAAAAAGGAAGCAACTCGAATGTAATAAACCATCATGGGATAAATCATTGTTGCTGAAATAGCTAAAAATTGTGCTGGGGTGGAGAAAAGAACGGCAATCAAATACCATTTGCTGTATCACAGCCATTTTTCAACGGGATATCTCTTGCCATTACAGTATTACACAACCCGTCTATCGCGAATAACTTTCTCGTGATTTCCTACCTTGTTCGACCGTAGAGAGACCTTTCCACCGCAGCGTGCGCAGCACCGGATGCTGCAGTAATTGCAGATGTGGCCGACACCATCGGCAAACTTGGTTTTCAAGCATATATGACATGTTGCATCCAGTTCTATCCCGGCTTTCTTGTGTTTTTCGGAACGCGCTCGAATTGTTTCCTCCAGGACCTGCACCTCGTCTTGCTTCCGCCTGTAATATTTTTAAATATTCCTTTACAACCAATTTATATCAATTCGCATATGGAAAATAAATATAATTATAAGCTATATATCGATATAAGAGCAGATTACTTCGCTCACTGATAAAAACATACCTAAAATAAAAATTAGATTCTTATGTATATTGAGCCAGATCCACAATTATACAAATTTCTTTACAAATTTTATTATTTTTAAATCTGACAGTAATGTTTTTTATTTTTCTAAATTATCGCCACCGCTACCTTAGACGTGCACTAACTTTTATTCAAGTGCTTATTAAAAGAAATAAGACACGGAACTCGCATTCAATGTATGTTTTTAGGATATATGATGATGAACGCTTATTCTTAGGTAAAAATGTATGCATTATTTAGGGTTTCAGAAATACTAAAAACGCCACTTGAAAGGTTTTGTTGAATTCTATAAGTTTTTTTCCAAATTGTTAGTTAACTCAGCAACTGAAGGTGTCCATTGTTTAACCTCGAATTAAAATTCACGCTGATCAACTACATATTTTAAGTAATTAATTCGTACATTAAAAAAGATGATTAAAAACAGTAACTATGTGTTCAGAATACAGTAACTGAATGTAATTTTTAATGAAGATAATGATTTTCTCCATCTTATTCTAGTTTCAAATAAGTTTCATTAACATAGCGCAATCTAATCCTGAAACTGAATTAATAATAATATTATTGTCTTATATCCAGATTCAAATTTAAATTCAAATTTTATCACTTTCTTGGAAGACTGTTCCATTTAAGTCCCGTAGCACACTGCGATTAAAACCTACTTTACTATGCCTTTTTATTTTTAAACCCAGGTGAAACAGAGGTCTATACATGGATCACCCTGGGTGCTAAAGTATCATTTAAGTCCTTTAGCATGAGTACATATACCACCAGACGACTCTACTTCACTGGGTACGGGCCTAAGAAAGTTTTTTTGAATAAGATGTGCTCAGAATCACTGTAATAATTTAATCACAACCAGTGATAACCCGCGGCTGCATCCGACTTTATTAGAAGTACTCGCATTTGCCTGGATGTTTTGCCAGGAGAGAGAAAAACTGCAGAAAGCCATCATGATTTTTAAGTCGAATATCACGGCAAAATATATATTTTAACATTCTTTCCCACGTTCTAAATATAAAATTACTATTTACACAAGAACTTCAAAAAGTAAACACTGCAAACTGATAACTCTCATATGCGACACAATTAGGAAATTTATCATACTTCTGTTAAAATCTAAAAACATTATAGCGTGATCAATTATAAATTATACAAACTAGTAATTTAGATTTTGCGTTTGAACAAATTTGAAAACTTATCACATGTCCTAGGATTAGAATACTTAGTCGCGTGAAACTTAATGAAAAAATGTTCTTAGTCCACGTAGGGTAAATGCACCGGGGGTCGGACAATGATTCTTCCTTCGGGCACTACTTTTAGAAGTCCAAAAATGAGAAAGTATTGCATTTTGCAAATTGTCAGCAATAGGTTTTAAAATTAGTTTTTTTAATTTTACTTAATATTGCGCTTAATTACCGCTTTTTGAGAAGTTTTTTGTTCATAAATAATCATTAATCGCTTATTTAAGAATACATTTTTACCTGTTGACTAATTTTAGATTGTTTAAACAATTTTAATTTATTTAAACATGTGGTTTTTTCAGATATTATATTATATATCATATTTTTCCTTGCCCCCCCCCCCCCTAGCCTGTAACAAAAGTTTTGGTGGGACTAACGTTACAACAATGACTCTCCACCATACGACGAATCACTTCTTAACTCGGACATGATTTTCGGTTCGCAAAACAAAATACACGCATAAAGGTGGTAGTTGGGTGTACAATCTAAACCATGAATAATACAAACAATAAAATAACTTAGTACTGACCCGACTCTGCCTTTACTACTCTCCTCTTCCGACAACGCTTGCGCTTGACTTAGTAAATTAGTCCCTTTAAAAGTAATTCTCTTTTTTAATTATAAACTTTAATATAGTTCTCCTCTTTTTTGAAAAATATCAAAAACATATACTTCTTCTTATAAAATAGAAATGGGGCCTTACATGTCATAGGAAAAATTCATGTAATTGATTTTGCTTATTTTTGCTTATTTTGTAGTAAATAGGATTCTAAACAGTTGTGTCACATAAACCTTGTGAAAAATAAAAATGTTCAAATTTCTTCGTATCTATTGGTATTTCAATAAAATGTCCTTATTCATGTCTTAAAAATAAAATGTTAATAACTTTTCAAATATTACAAATTTTCAAAAATCTTTTGGCACCCCTATTTACGTTTACTGTCCTAAGAACTGAAAAAATAACAACAAAAAAATAAAATCGAAGATTTGAGTTTTGTTTTTGACATGGATCACTCCAAATGTACTTGAAAATAAAAGACTGAACATTTTAATGTTTGCTTTTATTGCATTAATTTTAACCATATGTAACATTTCGCACAGTAACTTATTACATAAAGACAAATCTAGTGGTTCAATATTGAAATGAAGGAAATATTTGTTCATAACTTGAATTCATATTTAAAGATTAAATTGCTTTGCAGAGGACCTTTATGTACAAGTAAAATTTGCCTTCATTTGAAAATGTGTGAAATAATTCGAACGACAATTGCAGTGTTTAAAAATTGGTAGTTATTTTACTGCCTACCTACAAGAATATGTACCAGTGAATGTTTTCTTCAATCCATAATAATAATAATAACATAACAGAAAATAGAGGATTCAGCTAATTCCCATGAGAAAAAATTAAGCAATTAAAAAATAGAAAATTAAAACATTCCAGTGCTGAAACTTTACCAAAAGAGTCAATATTATTATAGATAATTATTTAATCATGTTAGCAGACCAATAATTTTTCAACTATTTTGCTTATAAAAATTGAATTATAGTCTTCTTTTCTAAAGTTTTTGCAATCATCAATGGGCCTTTTTTGTCAATTTTATAAGAAGAATAACATATTGAGTAATTTTGAGCTAGACTGTGGACTTAGAGCATCCTTAAATTTAAACGTCTGAAATTTTTTATATGAATTGAAAACTGTTCTTATTTTTATAGAAACTTTTATCAAGGTTGCTACAAAATCCAAATTTGAAAATTCTCTGACTTTCCTCTGGCCAATTTGACATTTCCCCTGACCTTTATGAATTTATTTTTTAGATATAAGGATAATCTTACACCTTGGAGGTTAATGATGCTAATGCAAAAAATATTTTTCTTTTCAAATTTATTTTAAATACTTGTAGTGACAACATTCATAAAGAATTTTATAAGGCGTTATTCACAAATTATCTAAAACATACATAACGTATATTGAATTGTCAACCAAATAGCTGAATTTCGAACTCAAAAAGATACATTTTGTGAGAAAAATGAAAAAATTATGTGTTCAGTTGAAACAATTAATTTTCATTCCAAGAAATTGAATTTTCTACAAATTAGCTAAATTTTCAACCAAAGCTATTAATCTCTGCTAAAAAAATGATTAAAAAAAAAGTGTAATAGTTGATATTTTCATCAAACAATATTTTAATTTTCATTCAAAAATAGATTAATAAAACCGATATATAAGAATCGTCAAGAAATAAGTTAAATGCTTAATCAATACAGACTAAGTCTAAAATAAAAAAAGAGGAACTTTTCACAAAAGAGTTGAAATTTCAACCAAGAAAGATTCTTCAGTCAATAAAGATAAAAACTCATGCAAAATGTATTTTTAAGCCAAACAGACAAATTTCCTGCAAACGAATTGAGTTTCAACCCAAAATATTAATTTTTTTACCAAAAGAATTCAACTTACAACTAAAAAAGACAGCATTTTTCAATGAAATAAATTATTTTCAACGAAAAAAGATACATTTTTCGAGCAAACATGAAATAGTTACATTTTCAATTAGAAAAATTAATTTTTAACTGAAAAACCGAATTCTCGACAAAATAGTTTAATTTTATCACCAAAGAAATAAATTTTTACTAAAATTTTGAATATTGCAAAAACTAAATGTATCTTCAACCTAATAGTTAAAGTTTCGACCTGTTATATGAGTTTGCTGCCGAAAAAGAAAAATTTTCATTAAAATACATAAATGTTCAATTAAAGAAGATAACTTTTTAGTTAGAAAAATGCACACAAAAAATGTACATTTAACAAAAGAAATGAATTTTTACCGAATAATAGAACAGTTACATTTTCCTTAAAAAATTCATTCTCAACCAAATAAAATAAGTTTTCAACGAAATAGTTCAATTTTCAACCAAATAAATGAATTTTCAACCAAAAAGATTGAATTTCTGTTAAGAAAGATCAATTTTTCACAAGATATGAAATAGTTAAATTTTTTAGTTGAAAATATGAATTTCCAACTAATATGATGATCTTTACACCGAGAAAAATGAATTTTTAACGAAATATCGAATTTTAAACATAAGAAAGATCGATTTTTTACCAAAAAATAAAAATTTTGAACATGATACATGCATTTTCAACTGGAAAAGATAAATTTTGAACTAGAATGATGATTCATCAACCAAAAGAATGAATTTTCAATAAAATGTTCGAAACCTCAACCAAAACAGGTTATTTATCAACCAAACAGTAGTGATTTTCAACCAAAAAAATACAATTTCTACCAGAATAGATGAATTTTTAACCCAAAAATACGATTTCTCACTCAAAAATAATGACTTGTAAATAAAATGGTTAAATTTTCAACAAAATAGTACAAATTAAGTTCGACTTCAGTTTATCGAAAATTCCCTGACTTTCTGAAATTCCCTGACCTGTAGCAACCCTGTTTTATCTTTCTCGGACGAGGAAATATTACACAGACCTCTGCAAAAAATTAAATTGCATTTGCACAAGTACATCGAGCGTGTATTGGTTCCTATCAAAATAGTGGTCCTCTGGTCGCTTTTCATGACAAAATCGCGGCAAAAAAGAAAAGAAAATAAAGATTCTTTCGCGGAAAAGTGGTGAAATACTGCAGAGAAAATCGAACGGTCTTCATAAATCCTGAACGTAAATCAGTCTTTATGGAGTTCCCTCTGGGCCGCAGAGGCTATTTGGAGTATAGTTTGTACATAAACGTGTAGGCGTGTGAATATAGCATAATAATGGAAATCCCTTGGCGAACACTTTCTACACATTTGCCCTCTATTTCGTCCTAACACAGGAACGCAGCAACTTTGAGTTAACCGAGAGGAACTCGTTATAGCATCGGTGCAAACGGTTATTGACCTTCTGTCGATATTATGCGCTTATTCTATTGCTCCTTTTATTCCTTGCTTTTACCTCTATTCTTTAAAAAGAATATTTCTAAATTATTCAAACTCATAAACGCAGTATTGATGAATAACAAGTATTTGAGATTCTTCAATTTATTATATGCATTTTTTACTTTCAATTTTTGAATAATAGAAAAATCAAAATATCACGGAAAAGAATTGATATTGAATCAGGAAAATATAGTTACGAATATGGATATAATATTTTCTTGATTCAAAAAAATATCTATTTTTTCCAGAAAATGTACTAGATCAAAGGAACTTGATTTTTGCCATTCAAGTAGACTTTCTTGAGATAAGACAAATTTTCTCGATTCAATGCTAATTTTATTTCCAGTGCAGGAATCACAGTCCAAAAAAAAGCTCGAAAAGAAAGGAAAATAGGAAAAAGATTAAACATTTATTTGTACATGTAGAAAAGAAGAAATAATCTTTTTATGGAATTTGTTATAGTTTTTAAATAATTTTAAATGGGTTTTTAATCATTTCTGCTATTAAGAATTAATTTTTTTACTTAAAACTTCGCATACATGCTTATTTAAATCGCATACCAAATTCTATCCATTTTTACTTAATTTCTTTTTTTTTTAATGACAAAACAAAAATTCTATCAAGATTGAGTTGTCATTGATATTTTTTTTCAATCCCACCCTTTGACTCCCCTTTTGAGTTGATATCCCCCGTTTGCTAAGCCATTACCGTATGAAATATTCTAAATTGTTTGGTTTCTTTTCTAGAATATTAAATTGAAAGACCTGATAGTTGAAATACCCCTAAAATTTACATACTATTTGAAAACTACAAGAATATAGGTATCTCTGAAATGCTGTTGGAACGTGGAATTCAAATTATTCCCAACTATATAAAGTTCGAAATGAAGAATAGGAATGCTCGAATTGTGATAAATTTGAGAAAGTAACATTTGTGAAAGACTGACAAGCGGAAAATGAAAAAAGTTAATAGTTTCTTTTAAACAAGCCTTATTAAAATATGATAGAAAGAAACAATATAGTTCACCCTAAAAGAGAGGTTGCAATAGTTATATAATAATAAGGGGAATACAAATAAAAGCGTGGGGAATCAATACTGAACATTGGATTTATATGCGAAAGAAATAATAATATTCACGCCCCAAGCTTATATTTTAAGTCACCTTATCATTATACTATTATTGAAACCCCCTTTTCAGAATGAATTATTTTGTTTATTTTTATTCATTTCAATGAAACCTTGTTTTTTTTATTTTAATTTTAAAATTGGATATACTTAGATCGTCGAAAATCAATTCACGGCGATGTAAAAATGTCAAAAAAAAAACATTTGTAAATAAACAATTTTTATTTGTTTGAAATTTTTTAGAGTCAAGAATGGTTTCTTTTCTAAAATTTCATGATTGATAATTGATAGTTAAATCATGGTACCTATAAGTATAATTAAATATTTTTTTCCAAGATTTTTCATTTCGTCCTTACTATAATTAATACTCTGAATGTAATTTTAATACTAGATTCCCTAATGATTTCAAACTGAAAATAAAAATAGATCAAATTTGAGCATCTGAAACATTTTAAATTTCAAAAATATTTGATTTATGTAGATTCAGAGAAAAATATTTTTGCTCTAAAGTTGTATTTAAACCCTGAATGGCATAGTTTGAAATTTGTCAAACAAACATTTGCATAATTTTTTTTGGTGAAATCAAAAATAATATTTGAGACTGCCCGAAGCTAGTATACCGATTCAAAATTCAACTGGCACCATTTGAAACATTTGGCTCTAAATATTCAAGCTATAACAATTAACTTTGCAGTTGATCAATTTGTAATATTCTATTATTCAATTTTCTTGATTTGCACCTTTCTATCTAAAAGGTTTATCCTTCTAAAACTTCTTCATAATATTACTATATAATTTTTCAGTTGTTCCAGTTTGATATCAGATAAGGACTTATATCTCCTATAATTGAATTTTTATTATAAAAATTACTTAATAATATTTTTAGTCGAAATTTTAATAAGTTAAATTTATTATAAACAATAATTCTGTTAGTTAAGAAAGAATGAACTTTTATCCCTTGCGGTAGCATATGCTATTTTTGAATAGAATTATTTTGTAGATATGTAAAACGAACAACTGCAATTATAGTACGCAAGAGAACCGATAAAATGCTTTGATCCCTGAGAATAGTATGAAGTCGCAATATTTTTTATTCTTGAATGATTAAAAAAAACATGTTTCAAAAATAGTGAATGAATTCAGTGGTCGATTACGTTTATAAACTTATTTTCTACATTTTTTATAGTTAACAAATTCACTGGTCTCCCTCCTTAATTCATAATATTTCCTGTGTATTTCACAATTTCATATTTCTCCCTTTAGAATTAGGGCATATAAACTTTAAAGAGGTGGAAACAACATTATATCAGGGGACCTTGTTTTGTATACATATTTCAATTCAAAAAATCTGAAGGTTTCTGAATACTTTTCTTCTGTGCAGCATTTCAGTATTCCTGTAACACATTTCGTCTTTCACAAGCCTCTCAAAAAAAATTATCTGCTTAACATTTACCGTACCTTTTTTCATGCATTTAATACATTTGAGGGAGTTTCCTATTTGGTAAAAAGGAGTGAAACATCTTTGGACCGTAATATGAAAAAATTGGAGTGATATTGGAATTTAAAACGTGAATTTGAAATTGTAAATATTATAGTGGCTCTCTGGATATCGTAAAAACGATAAAATCGATGAGCGATGAAATGGATATCAGAAAACATCAAAAGTGTGCTTACTTTCTTCGACCCACGATTATATTTTGATCGAGATGTTTAGTGTTTGTAAATGATCTGTGAGTCAAATTTGAAATTTTCCATTTTCGAACGACGTACATATTTTTAAATGGAAAACATGTATAACTTTTATTTCGAATATTTCTTCTTTAACGTCTTCAATATAAACATGAAAATGTCTACTTGAGTTAAATGTATTTGATATAAATGTCTACATTAAAAGCTTATGTTTGAATTTCATACATTTAGAGTACTTCATTCTGCAGGACATTCGAATATTGGATTTTATACTTCATATTGCTACATTTTTTTCAATTTCGAGTGCTTAAATATATTGAAAGGTTCAATATTCAGCGGAAAAATGTACGATCTCACATTGTAACATATTAAAGATTTTAATAAACTGAAAAACTTGTCTATTTTGCATGATTTACTATTGTTTAGTTATAATTCAAAATTTGATATCTGTGAAAAACCATCGTCGTTTTCACCGTTCTGAATTTAGGATTTTTGAATATTAAAAGCCTTTAATGTTTATTTAGTGTAAAAACTTTGAAAATGATATGCTTTCCAATTGTAAACTTTCAAAATTATGGAATTCACACAATTCCAAACCTTCTCTGAAAATTTCAGGATTCTTAAATGAGGATCGTGTAACTAAGTCGTTAATAACAACATAAAAATCAACGATAAAGAATTTCCATACCAAGGAAACGAGTTCATATTAAAGAAAATTTAATAATATGTCAAACTGACGTATACTAATAAACTGTCACATTGACATGAATGGTAGATTTTTATAACATACAATTTTAAGTAATACTTGGAAAAGTTGCAACCATTTTAACCCATCGTCAAGAATAATTTCAGGATTTCGGATTTTTCTTGACACTTCGACTGTGGCAATCTTGGAAAGTGTGATAAGTATCGAATGTGTTCTTGGAGGGAATAGTGATACTATTAGAGAAGTACCCAATCACGTGTGCGATCCCAGTGATAAGAGTATCCTATAGTTTGTACTTGTGGAACCGCCACTTCCTTCTATTTCCCAACTTTCGAGCTCCCGCTGAGTCACCCCCTTCACCCCTGAATGATCTGATTTCGAACCCTGGCTGCACGGCTGATTGCGGCTCAATACCAGGGTTTCATCCATCCTGATATGACCTCATATACCTACCTATCTGATTCCACGTTCCAGCAACAATGGCGCATTACGTCCGTTTAATCGATGATAAATCGTTCCCGATATGCATACCTTCAATTGTGTGCAACTGATGCCAATGTATGTAAATATCAAAACGCATACAGAAGCAATTCACAAGCGGATGTGGCGCGACAGGATGAGATTGAAAGTACGATCATTAGTACCCTAAAATGGAAAACGAGTGCAATCGATTGTTATCCTACTATTGATTCTACTTTTATTCCTAATCTGGAAAAAAGGTTTTGCTACAGTACTACAATAGAGATTATTGTCTAAATGTTTCAAGAAAAACGAACTCGTTGTACAATTTCGATTGACAGTTGGTCTGTTTGTTGTCCATCACAACTTTGGCTGCAACAACTGTGAACTGTTGTTGCTTCTATAGCAACAAGTGCATCAAAATATAGTCATTCAATTTCAATATTAATTTAAAACTCTAGAATATTGTATAGGATGGTACTTATTTTCGAACCTTCAAAATGTTGCGCTCCATTTAGATGATTTCATGAGGTAGCACGAGAGAAAGATACCCACCTAGCTTGAACTCAATCGGATAATATTTGGATTAGAGTATTCCAAAATAAGTGTCTGTTTGGATTTTCACTGGCGCTGGCAATTATGTATAGCCTAACCGAAAAAGAGTATACGTATTTTTGTATTTTTTTAGAGTCATTATTAAGCTCTCGCAAAGCAATTCTTCCTGTAATGGAATTGAACACGTCAAAATACAAATTATTTTTCAAGTTCAATCCTGTTAGACTTTAAATTCTGCTATTGTTTCTTGACTTATATTGGCGTCATTTTTATGGAAAATGCTGGAAAAGTCCATTTTTTGTGGCAGATAATACTAATTCATTTTTAATATTATAAACATAGGCTTTCCACTAAGTTTGGCATGACTTAGTGGGAAAATATAGAAAAATTCCATTTGCCCAAAATTTAGATGGCCGTTATTTCGAATTTTTTCAAATGATCAATTTGGCACATTATCATTTTCTTCAGTATGCAAAAATCTGCCAGTCTCTACATGTGAGTTAGATTTTGCTTCCTAATTGTACTAATAATTTATTATATAAATTGAAATCTTTGCTTCCAATTAAATTTGGTTCAGTCACCTTTCTCGTTTCTAATCCGATTTGCGACAGTTCCGTTTTTCTAACAATGCATAGGCTATATAACTAAAGGCTTGCACTTAAAAATTGTAATTCTCATAGTACCTTCTATTTGATTTGAAAATTAAGTGTTTTCTCTGTTTAAAAGCAAGTACCTGTTTCCTTTCAGGTTGAAATATATGTTCCATGGTTCCTATTACTTTCAGCTGTAAGCCGCTTTGTCCGTTTACCTTACGCGAGTAATTAAGATTTTCCCCTTTGAGGTCGCTGTTATTTTCACATCGCTCTCGCTGAGGTCTTTTTAAACCAAGCATAACTTTATTCAGAGAGTTTGTTTATGGCAAACTTTTCTTTTCTTTTCATTACTGTGTTAAGTAGAGCAGAAAATATGCAGTTAAAGGACGCAGAGTACCATTTTAACATTCCTGTTTACGTATATTACTTATGAATTAAATCTACATTTCTCCGCTCAATTTCTTGCTTATGGATGAAGCAAGAGTATTCTTAAATTTATTTCTTATACCTACTAAGTAAACATTCATTTGAGAAATTAACGTTATTGAAAAAAATCGTTTATAATATATATGATGATCCTCCATCAATTATCTGCTTGAAAGTGGTGAGGCAATTTAGTGAAATCCTCGGCAACTAAACTGAACAGTCGGACTTGAATTACCTTCTGGCACAATTGACTACAATAATGGATACTCATCGTTTCATAGATAATACCACTTTAAACATACAATAAGCATCATCCCTCTAAATTAGAACGCCATTATCTATAATTATAGTAGTATAATGGTGAACGAACATCTCAGTAAAAACAAGTTCTCATCAAATTAATAATAATATTAAGTTAAATAATTTTTTTCCATGATCCAAGCGAAAATAATATTTTTCAGGTGAGAGGAACTGAGGATTTTATATTTAACTTTTTCAGAAATAAAAGACGTATTCTCAACAAAATACATAAAATATTTTCTCAAAATTAAGAAGGTAAATTTATATTCAGAAAATGAAGTTTTCTACCAAATAGATCAATTTTTCGACAAATTTTTAAATTTTCAAGTTAAAAAAAAGTGTTTACGAAAAATTTGAATATTTAATAGGAAAATGTATTTGTAACCAAACAGTTGAGTTTTCAACAAAATGGTTGAATTTGCAGTTAAAAATATTAACTTTCAAACAAAAAACAAAGTTGCAACAAATTTATTTCATCTTCAACCAAAGAGATGAATTTCCAGCTAAAATTATGAATAGTTGACTAAAAGAAAAAATTAATTTTGAAGAAAGTAGTTCAATTTCCAGCCAATGATGAATTTTTTTAAAACTTGAACTTTAAGCCTAAAAAGATGAATTTTAAAAACAAATTTCTAATACTTACATTTTTAACCAAATAGTTGAGTTTCTATCAAATTCTTGAACCTTCCAGCCAAAATACGAATTTTCTACAAAACAGTTGAATTCTTAACTCGAAATGTTAATTTTTGACAAAAAATTTAATTTTCGACAAATTTAATATAATTAATTTAACTAAATAATTTCTTAATTCTGCATTTGCAGTTTTATCCAAAAATATTTCTAAAGATTTTTTAAAAAAGGTACATTTGTAAAACCAAATACTTTTTATTATTATTCAATCTCACATGTGGGTGGAAGAGGTTCTAATTTTTGAAAACACCTTACGTAATTTTATAATTTTGTTAATAATCCCTTATTTGCTTCTTCATTTCTTATAATTTTTTGAATTTCTTATGAATATTACAGTTCATATTACTATTCGCATTGTCATTTTTCGCAGACTAAGACCCTTAAGTCTTTCTTATCAAATTAAACACAAGGGTTCGTCTAAATTGAACTTTTCTATTCACTAAATTTATTTTATCACACAAAAAGTAATTTCGAAGCTAAAAGAACGTAAGCAAAATGAATAAATATCGAATAACGTGTTCCAATTTTCATTATAACAGCAACTTGAGTAGAGTCATGAATAGCTGAAAAATAAACCCTTAATCGAATCACCTGGATAACGTAACCGTGCTTATGGAACGTATCCTTTAAAAGCTTTGGTAAACATTATTTCTATCGAACTCCCGAGTCGATTAATTCCTCGCGCGAGCATACCCATTCCAGGCGGGTTAAAATGGAAAATTTTTTCTGTCCTCTCGACGGGTGGTTAGACATTTTTGTATCGGTTATCGTCGACGAAACGGGGCATCGATTATTTTCCAGCTAGTGATGCAGCCATTGCAGAAGCCTGTTGTTTTTTGCTTGAACGATTAAACTTAGCCTAGAAAACGACAAATAACGACGCACTAATTGCTCTCATTAAAACAACTTCCTCGTTGGTATGTAACTTGCCTTGCGTGAAAGGAACAATTATCAAGAAACAATTATCCGCTTTCCTACAGTTTTCAAAGAAAGTATAGAGTATTTTAATTGCTGGTATTACAGTGAATAATTAGTCTTTTGACACTTTGACCAAGGAACTTTTATAAACTTGGGTACGAGATTTTTCAAGAATGTAACCAATTTTTTTAATCTTCTTTCCTTCCTCATTGCTCACTGAGAAAAAAAATTAGGATAACAATATACTTTTGTTGAGCAGTTTTTACTTGTCTAACAAAAATTTAGTTGTGACTATTGAAAAGATGCTCAGGGTAACGAACAGATTTATTTTTATCAAAACAAAATTATGGTTATGTACCGTTTGTTGCTTGTATCAAAGCATCGTCGAACAACGTATTGTCCTTTTGATCAGTGAGGTTTTTTATAAATATTTTGAGAATTAAGAATGTTCGCTATTCACAGTTATATTTCTATAAAAAGTATCAGCGCCAATGGTAATTTTCCTTGATTTCCCTTTAGAATTTAGTATTACGAACATAGCTTCTTTATATTGTTCTACAAAATAAAACAAAATATTCCTTGTTTAAAGAAAACGCTATAAAATGAAAAAATGCTTTGATTGAGTAAAATGCATTTGATTTGATAAAAAGTCTTCCAGCGTATCACAATTTCGTTTATGATCCTGGATCATCTTTATGAAATTTAATTGTGATTATTAATGCAAATTGTTTGCAAATTGAACGCATTTCATTGAATCAAGAGCTTGCTTTCGCTTTATCCTTTGCTCGGACAAATAAGATATTTTATTATATCTGAAAAATACAAATTTTTCTTCGACAAAACCATATTTTTAGTCAAACAATATAATTGGATTTCCTTTAAAAAGTATGTTTCATTCTACAAAGTATATTTGTCCAACCAACAAAATATTTTATTGTGCCAAACACGTTTCTTAGTGTTTCTTCACATGAATACTTGTATTTTAATAAAATTCGTTCAAATGTAAAATAAATAATGGTTTTCATTTGAGAAAAATAAAAAGTGAAATTTCTTTTCACTTTATCACAGAATTGAAAAAAACCTATACTTTTGATTCTTTTGTCGCCTGAAAAGAAAATCTCAAACTGACCTCTAAAAAATCGTTCATAAACTAAGTTATGCGTTTGCCTTTGCTATAGAAAAAGATGAAAATTAAATTTCCATGAAGTTGGAAAGAATGAAAAAATATAAACAAAAGAAAAACGCGTAACGTAGTATATGAATGGTTCCTAAAATAGGAAATCATCTTAGGTATGTAACTTAAATTCTATTTCCTTATCACAAATATCATATTTGGAAAAATTGTACTATAACACCTCTAAGAAATACACTTTAATAATTAAGGTTTCCGGAAGAAAGGAATTTTATTAATTATTAACAATTTTTATATCGTATGGGTATCTGGCGAATATTGAATGAATGTTCCCTCTAACAGTAGCCTTTTTTCAGTAGATGAATTTTGATTTCGTACTACCATCTTTTTTTTCTAGTGCATTCTTTTATGAAACCATGAATTGTTCAAATAATTTTTTTTTAACAAGCTTAAGGAATATAATTTGAATAACCAAAAATTACTGTTTTGAAAACCAACTTTTTTTGTTTTCGTTGACTTTTAAATTTGTTTCTAATGTATTTTTATCAATCAAACGCTCTTATTTTTTTATCGCAGCCTTCGCCGTCATTGATATAGCTTTCTCTCTGATAATATATTTTTGAACGTTCAAGAATTTCGTTAGAAAGTCTTTTTTTTGTTGAAAATTCCATTATTTTTAAAACTTAGCCTTTCTTGGTTGAAAATCTTTGCTTTTGTTTGTAATTCAATCAATTTGTTCAAAATTAAACGATTGTGTTGAAATTTCATCTTATTGGGTTGAAAATTCCAATATTTTGTGTATCAATTTAAACTGTTTGGTTTTAGATTACCTTTTATGTTTAAAATTCATATTTTTGCGTTAAAAATTCAACGGTTTTGTGCAAAATTTGTCTTTTTTACTTGAAAATTCATCAAGTTGTTAGAACATATAAATACTTGGTAGCAAATTCAAATATTTGGTGCAAAATAACCTTTAAAACTGAAAATACGCATTGTGAGGATAATAATTAAACTGCTTTGAAGAAAATTTTGCTTATTGACTTCAATATTTCACAATTTGGCTAGAATGAAAATAAAATTCAGATTTTTATTAAAGATTCAACTATTTTGTTGAAATCATTATAATAATTATTATTTTTTTCAATGAAAATTATATTTAATGTTGAAAATTCACTTTTCCTGGTTGAAAATTTAAAAAGTCAAATATATCGTTGAAAATTCAAACATTTGATTAAAATAACTCTTTTTTGGATAAAAATCATATTTTCTGGTTGAAAATTCAACTCTTGTGTGGAAAATTGGTATTTTTGGGTTTATATATTAACTATGAAATGTTCTGTTGTGAATTCATCTTTTGATATTTTTTTATTTCGGATTTAGTTTCTCGATTAAACCGTTATCGATTTTGCCACTGTTGTCAATGTTCTCCTAATCAAAATTTAAAAAATTTTTTTTATTTCGAGGGTAAAAAAAGGTGATAGGTAAATAAAGGGATGAAAATTATGAGAATGCAGTCAATACAACATTTAGACAATAACTTAAATTATTATGATTTCCATTGAAAAACTGTCCAATTCTAAACTCGAACAAAATTAAATAATTAATTAACAAAATTACAAATTTTGAGATGTATAATGTGAAATTTGGAAAGGCTTTTGATATAATGTTTTTAATTCTTGAATGCTTGGTAGTTGCAAATTGCCATAGCAATATTTTCTGATTCTCCATCTAAAATGCGCATATCCATCAATTTTTTTTTAATTTATGAAGAGTATTAAACAGTCTCTTCAATTATCATAAAGATAAATGTTCAAATATTGAAAAGACTATGTAACTTATTATAGATTTTTGTCAATATTTCATGAAATCCATTGATATCAGGAAATAAAGGGATGCCTGTGGATTGTGAAATATAGAAGTACTATTGTATATCTCTTTTCCCGCCAAATAAATTTTCGAGCACATCACTAACAGTCGAGGGAGTCTGCTAGAGTTGTCTACGTAGGCAGAAGTTTTCAAATACGATTACCGTGCGCGTGTACTTATTCATTCGTCCTGTGGAGCAGGGAAAGTTTCGATTCAGTAAACGGATGAACGAATCTAGACGTCGAGTTTTCTTTCACTTGGGGTGCCACAACCCAAGTGAAACTGGCAGAGATATTACTCTTATAATTCCGAATTTATTGCGCGCAAAAAAAAATAAAATAAAAATGATTTCAATTATAACTTTCTCGGTCCAATGTTAATGGACTATTCAATTTATTTGAATTTCAGATTAAGTTTAATAGAGAATCAATTTTATGAATTTAGGAACAACTTTTTTAATTTCATTTGGTTAGAGACCGTGATCCTTTTCCTTAACAAGTTGTAGTCACGAGATCTCGCATAGGGGAAACCAGTACGATGTGGATAGAAAAACTTTTAAAGACATGATATTCATGAATGATGAACAACAGGGGAAAGTATTACATACTACATTAAAACTCGAATATTCATTTTGAAGATAAACATGTCATAACATGAATTATATTAGCCATTTAGCCTATATTTCATACTTTTTTGAAACGCTGTAATTTTATTCAGATAGTACTTTCCTGGTACGAAGTGAATATTAAAATTTTAGGCTTTATTGATTAGCTTTTAAATGAAATTGTGTAAATTCATGAAACAATAATCCAAAACTGTTATTTAAAAACATTTTTCCATTTATGAAATGATTATTTTTGAATATGTTTTAAAAATTTTTGCGAGCCTTTCTTGCTTTATGATTCATCTCTTTTGGTAGAAATTTATTACATTTTGGTTCAAAATGTTACTGTTTGGCTGAAAAGTAATCTGTTTTGCTTGAGCATTCGACTATTTCATCAAAAAATTTCCTCTTTTGGGTAAATTCAACTCTGTCTGATTCAAAATGAAAATATTGTTTAGTTAAAATATCAACTATTGCATTTGTCGTCAAAAAATCATCATTTTTGGTTAAAAATTCAACTGGTTGGTACAAAACTAATAATTCGTCAAGAAATCATTTTTTTCAAGATTCATAATTTTAGTTCGAAATTTACATCTTTGGTTCAAAATGTAACTATGTCGTTTAAAACTCGTCTTCTGGTCAAAAAATTAATCTTCTTGGTATAAAATCTACCTGTTTGGTTTGAAAGAAAGTTTTTTGTAGAAAATTTATATTTTCGGGTTAAAAAATTAAAACTAGTTTCTAGAAGATTCATCTTTATTGGTATACTTTTTATCTACTAAAGTTGAAAATGCAACTGGCTGTAAGTAAATCTGTTTTTTGAAAATTCGTCTTTTTGGGTGAATTCAGCATATTTCGATTTAAGATAAAAATATTGCCTGGCTAAATTATTAATTATTTAATATATTTCTCGTTAAGAATTTATATTATTTAGTTGAAAATTCTACGATCTGGTTAAAAATGTAAGTATTTCGTTAAAAATTCTGCTTTTTTGGGTGAAAATTCCATTTTATGGTTGAACATTAACCTTTCTGTAGAAATTTTGCCTTGACATATCTGAACTCTTCAAAAATATTTTCAAATTTTCGCATGAAGGTTACAGCACTTATATTTATATAGCCTTACAAACATTGAAACCAAAAAATGAAAAAAAAATCAGTTACTCGAAATTTTCATTTTGAATTGAATATGTTTTCGCTTAAATCGAAAAATGATGCTAGTAAAATAAAAAAATGGAATGTTTCATCTTGTTTGAAAAATGCACCAATTTATGGTTTTGTATCTCCAGGCAGAAACCCTCATAGCTTTGGTCGGATATCCGTCCATTTACCGGTCATAATTTCTTCCAACAAGGGACAAAAAGGGGAACCCTTAACGCACACCTCACAACTCACAACTCACAAAGCACAAATCACAACTCAAAACTCATAACTCATAACTCACAACTCAAAACTCATAACTCACAACTCACAACTCGCAATTTACAATTGACAGCTCAGGGAATTCTGGGAACTAAGGGAAGTGAGGGTTAATTTTTTTGGAGTGAGGAGAGGAGGAAGTATATGAGGAAGAAATTAGGGAAAGGAGGCAAAGCGAAGATTGAGGTTTAGGGAGGGGACGTAGGGGAATGTGCGGGGATTTAATTCTTATAGCTACGAAACCCTTTTTTGATTTTTCTTTTTCTATTATTTCAGAACAATAAAACACGCTATCTTCATTCCTAGAAAACCTCATATTTCCTTGTCGACTCATTTTATAGTCCCCACATTTGATCACAAATGGATTTTATTTTATAGAATATTTTATTGAATTTTAATGGCTAATTTTACTAACTTTTTATCTTTTGAGAAGACCAAATCTCTAGTAGATGGGATGTAGTAAAAGGAGGAAATTTACGAGCTAGTAGAAAATTTCGTTATTCCATTTCTAAGATATTAGACGTGCGTAGTGAGATGGACTTTTATTCAGCTCTCATATATATATATATGTTGACTCAGGCTGACTTAGCGTCCTTTACGACGTTGTTTCCACGAATCGATTGCGTCGAATGAGCCAACATGTCCTGAGTGAGATGGCTTAGCTTTCTCAGTCATTGCCTTTTTATTACACTTTAACACCTTCCAGGTAACTTTAATGGATGCTCTTTTTGCTTTTGTGATGCACGTCGTTGACCGTCGCTGTGACCTCGCCCATTAGCTAACTTCGATCGAATTCAATCGATGAATAAGGAAAAAAGTAAGATAAAGATCTCTAGTTGCTTAATCATGAAGAATGACCACTAATTAAGAGCCTTTTGTAGATCAACTCATTATGAATGTTTTTGAAAATATCATGAAGTTCCTAATTAAAAGGACTGCGATCGAAATAACTAATTTTTCCTTAGACAAACGCCTGAATGATGTATTTGCTTATTGGATTTGTTTATAATATTGACAAGAATGATCCCAAGAGAAATTTTTTCCATAATAATATCGTCTCGGTCCAAACTTCTTGCAATATAACTATTTAATTCTGTACAGGATATGTGTAGAAAATATTGTGTGGAGGTAGGAGAGACCGGGGCTAAACGCGCACAGTTTTTGCATACTCAATGTTTCATAAAAAAATAAAGTTATGGAAAGAAGCAAAAGTTTGGTTGATAGTTGATCCAATTGACGCTAACTCCTGAGACATCCGAAAAAGGTGTGTAGGATAGATTATGTGCAGGAAATATTTTGTGTAGGAAAAATATGATCAGTATACGTTGTGTATAATATCTTATGTGTAATATATATTTATGTAGGAACAAGTGCTACTCACTGAGACATAACAGGCAGAGATTTAACGATTTATATCTGGGGTCAAAGCATGCGGGACCTCATATCAGAAGTAAGGCATCTCGAGGACGTTATAGGAAGGTGCAGGCAATACATCGAAGTCCTTGTTCGTAAATCTCGGTCTGTGGTCTCAAGGGAGCTATGGCTCAGTCACACTGCTTGCCTGCGAGAGTTAAAGTGCAGAGATGCGAGTCTCCGTGCTTCTCGACTTCGTTCTAACTTAATGTCACTTTAATCCACTAATTTAAGGCAAAAATATTCTCCTGACAGAAATAAAAGAAGGAGAGCGGGAAGTAGATTGTCCTGGGACTCAAGTCAGAATTTATCGCGTCTCGTCCGACAATTACTGAGTAATCGCATTAACAAATTAACGAGCTATTTCCAGCTTTATTGCTAACTGCTTGCAATTAGGTCCTTTTTTCTCTGAAAAATGCACTCTAAGTTTTTCCCAGACATTTTCACCAATTAGAAAAATTTAGAAGGCAAATCCAATTTTGGTAGTTTGTTCATTACACAGTTAATGCCAGTTTATCAAGTTGATCTCGGAATGGGATCAAAATGATATTCCACGCTTTCATACAGATTTCAAATTTTTTACTTGATCAGCCAAATGCATATTAGAATAACCATTTAAATGTTTAAATAAATCTCAGGAAACACTTTTTGAAGATGAAAAAATATTTTTCAATGCAATAAAAAATTATGGTAACATATAGGAAAATTGGAGTGTTTCTCCCATCCTCAAATTTAAAATTTTCTAAAACATTCCTTGTTACTCCTAGATTCATCTTTTTATATGGTAATTATTCATATTTGCGGATTGATAATTGAACTGTTTTCTAGCAAATTCCCCTTTTTGGTTTGAAATTTTGAAAATTTGGTTGAATTTTTTCTCTCTCTTGCCTAAAAAAATGTTTCTTAGCATAAAATTTAATGCTTTTGTTAAAAAATCGCCCTTTTAGTAAGAAAATTCATCACTTTTTCTAGAAATTTTATTTTATTTTTTATTGGTTCAAATGAAGAAAATTTTTCTTCTTCGGTCGAACTTAACACTTCTCTTTAAAAACCTTTTTTTTTAATTCAAAATTCAACTGTTTGGTTAAAAATTCATCTTTATTTGCAATTTTATCTCGTTGCTTAGAAATGTATCTGCTTTGTGAAAAATTCGCTATATGGGTAAGAAATTAATTTTTTTAAATAAAAATTTAACTATTCCAGTTGACGGTTCATCATTTTACTCGTAAACTCGTCTCTTTTGGTAGAAATTTTATCTCCTGCTTAAAAATCCAACTATTTATATTAGAAAGCTTATTCATTTTGGTTAAAAAGTATACTATTATATTTTTAATTAAAAATTAATCTTTTTTTTGGATCAAGTTACCATTTTTTTTGGTTGAAACTGTAACTATTTGGTTAACAATTACATTATTTTCTTGATAGTTCAACAATTTTTTTAGTAAATATTTTTTGCTGAAAATTACCTTTTTTGATGGATTTTTTTTTTTGTAAAAAATTCAACTATTCGGTTAAAAATAAACTTTTATGTCGGAAATTCACATTTACGACTAAAAAATTTAACTGTTTTGTAAAAAATTAGCCTTTTTGAATTGAAAATTTAGAAATTTGGTGTAAATTTTACTTTCTCTTGACTGAAGAATATTTACAAAAAATGTAAGTCTTTTGTTAAAAATTCGTATTTTAGGTTTGATAATTCATCTCGTTTGATCGAAATTTCTTTCTTTTTCTGGTTCAAAATTCAACTGTTTTGTTGATTATCAATCTGTTTTGTTAATAATTCAACTATTTTGTTAGAAATTCATCTTTTTTGGTTGAATTCAATAGTTTTCTATTTGGAATTAATATATTTTTTTGGTGAAAAATGTATCATTTATAGTAGAAAATTCGACTGTTTGGTAAAAAATTTATCCTCGTAAGATGAAAATTTAAATATTCATTTGAATAATAATGTTTTTTGTCGAAAATTGATTTCTTTTGGTAGAAAATTGAACTTCTTTCTTAAAAATTCAAATTGAAACCAAAATTCATCTCTTTAATTGGAAATTAAAATATTTTGTTGAAAAATCGTATTTTTTTTTTAAAAATCAATGTTTACATTGAAAATTTGACTGTTCTATTTTGAGTTGATAATAATTGATGTTTTTCAGTTAAAAATTCATGTATTATGTGGAAAATTTAAAGTTTATCAGAAAATTTTCAATTGTTCTTAGGATGCTGTAAATAGTACAGAAGTAAGAGTTGAAAGTAAGTAAACGTAATGGAAATTTTAGAATAAAAAAAAATAATTTCCATAGATATAGAGATGTGTAGCCCAATATAGAAAAAAAATGAACTTTTCATCCACCCTGAAATTCGAAATTTTCTCAAACATTCTTTGCTTGAGAAATATTACATTCGTCATGTATGTACAATCTCTTTATAACATTTTGTGAAATCTGATCAATTAATACTTTTCAATACACATTTTCATCTTTAAATTGCTTAAATTCCGTTTATAGTTTTACATTGAAAGCAAAAAACCTGCTTTACTATTCTGGAATTTTGCAAAGCATGTTCGACGCCACGCCGTAGGGCATTTTTAAAACCCGATCAATTATTACTTTTAAATACCCTTTTTTCTCTCTAAGTAGCTTAAATTGAGCCTGCAGTGTTGCACTAGAAATAAAAACCTTTTTTAATATTCTTAAAAGAATTGGCGAGTATTCCTATAATTCTAGAACTTTGCAGAGTATGTGCGACGCCACGCCGTAAGGCATTTTTAAAACCCGCTCTCTTTCTCGTCGGTTTTCTCGGCATATAGCACGCGTACTCGCGGACAACTCTTTTTTTCGTAATTTATCGGTTTCCGGCACATTCTATACTTGTCTTTTTCCCCCGGTCTCTCATCCGCCCTCTCCCTCTTTGGCTCGCTGATTCCCCAGCTCTCTTTCCATCGCCCTTCTTTTTTTTCCACGCGAAACGAACGGGAGGACGCAGCGATTTATAGTAACTGCACCCTGTCGTAGAATATTTTTGGCGGAATTTTTGCTGGCCCTTTTTCCACCGAATGCGTTCTCTCTATTCGTGCCACCCTCCAGAGCCGTTCAGCAGCGCAACTAGGAAACACACTGGGGTGAGGAGGGCGCAGAACGGTTACTGGTTTCGCTTATCCAGTAGAATGAAATGGCATTTTTTACCCCGAAGCTCACAGATTGTGATTTCAAGTTTCCCGGAATATATTTCCAAATTTGAGTATTAGTTCTATAAACACAATTTTTATCTACTCTATAAAACAATTATTGATACTGATAATAACACGTGAATTTAACTAATTAAGTTGAACTTAATTTAATTAATTTTGATTTAATTTTAAAATAAAAATTTCGTATATCCCGCTAACGAATACTATAGTATCAGACCACTTATCGTGTGAGATATTTTTAAAATTACCCTTGACTTTGGAAGGTGTTATCGCCGTCCAGGATATAAACAAAAATATATTTCTAAAGCAAACAAAAATTAAATAATTCCAATTTTTATTGAATTTCGTTCTTCAACTTCAACTACTGGCCCCGAAAAATTAATTTATAAATTTAATATTTTACGAATGTGAACTTCAGGATTTTACCTTCCATTTCAGCTATTAAACATTGAAAAATCTTTACGGTCAAAATAAAATATTTTTATCTATATTCTGGATGGTGCTGTAACTGTTTAAAATCAAGAGCAATTTTTCATAGGTCACCCGGTTGTAGAAAATATGAAAAAGTAAACAATTTTCTTCTACAGGATTTTACCAAATCGTTTGCGAAATTTGGTATATTATAAGGTTTTGAAATATCAGTAACCTTTTTAAAACTTCTAGAATTCCTCAATATATTTTGAACTGACTTGAATTTTTCCTTAAATTTTGAAAAATATTTGAAAATTTGAGAAATCGCATTCGAATCTTCCAGGTCTTTTTTCACACTTTTAAGGGGTGAGTGGAAAATCCGGTGAATAAGCTTCTTGACACTGCAAGTTTCCCCAAAAAAATATTCTAAATAAAAAATTCCCGTAAAATAAAATATTCAAAATGAAAAATTTCAAAAATAAAAAAATTTTCTACAATTTTGAGTTCCCGAATAGGGGAAACACCGATGATTTATACGATTGCCCAATTTAGAAATTTCAGTATCTTTTTATATTATTTATTAATTTATTGGTTAATTTATGATGTCAAGAATTTTTACAATATTCAGATTAGGGAATTTTCAAATTGAGTAATATTAGAAATAGTCAGCAATTTTATCATTCCGCATTTTTTTCAAAAGCTTTAAAAATCTACATTTTAATTTAAAAAATTTGAATCCTCTTTAAATTTTAATTATTTTTAAATCTTTTTAAGGCTTCTAAATATCTATTGTATTGACTCGAATATTTTCTAAAAAATGATAAATAAATTCTTTTTTTAAATTTTCCTAGGAATCTTAAGAAAATTGGTTTATTCTCTTGAAACTTTTAAATTTTTCCTATTTTTACTTTTTTGTTCCAATTTTTCAAGATTTTATTTTAAATGTTTTGAAATCTTTTTAGGAAATGAAAATATTTTAAATATCTTCTTAGGATTTCAAAATCATTTCCAAATTTTATTTTTCAAAATAAAAAATAATTTATTATTTTCTCAAGAATCTTAAAAAAAATTTGTCATTCTCTTAAAACCTTTCAATATTCACAAAAAGCTTTTTTTTCAAAATCTTTAAAAATCTACATTTTGTTAAAAAATCTTTGAAATCTTAGCTGATAGGAAACAGAAAACAGCTACTTAAAGTGATATTCACGCGGTGTTGCAACCAATCAGGTTTTTGACAAAAATGCATTTAAGATCTCGTTAATATATTTTTTTAAGAAAAAAAAGGATATTGGGTAAAAAACTCTTGTGTTAGATTGTTTATCTCATCTAGTAAATAATTTAGGTAGACTCACTAAATGTGGCTGATAATGAAAGTCTGTTTACTGACATTTCCAATTCGACACTATTTTGTCTACGTTCAATCAAAAGCCGTCAATTAACGGTAAGCTAACAAGAGCTGGTAATTACCGAAAACAACTGAACATGAAGGTCGATTAAATGTGTTTATTTTCCTCCTCATATCGCATTTAATACTTCATTTCTCTATTAAACAATTCAATAATAATAAATTAATTGCATAATTATTTGAATCTACTATATTTTACGTCACTCACATAATTTTTAAGACAAGGAGTTATTATAGTGCTTTCTTTCTTACAATACTACAGAAGTTAACAACCGTGTCTGACTAGAAAGTGCCTACACTACTGATTTTATCGTCATTCCAGAACTACAGATTGATATCTTATTAGGGTAAAAAAGTCACATTATTTCCATGTTAAGAAATAGGTAAAGAAGTCACCTATACTTAATTTGTAAATTTCAAGTAGTAAACTCGTTTTTATGTCAGGCATGCTGAGTATTGCTTGATTATGAATAAATTAAAAATGGCCTTATAAAAGTGACATGTAGAAATTTATCTTCTCGATGCACTTTTACCATATTTTTAATATTCTTTTCTTTTCCTTTTATCTACTTTCCAGAGAACAACAGTCACCTTGAGCCCTTTGTGAAGGCCTTTCACTCTCATAATGCCTTTGAGAATACGCAATTTAGCTTCGAAAATATCGTTCGATATTCTCCGCTCAAGAGTGTAAGCTTCATATAAAGCTCACGTAATAGAAAAATCGGTTCTATTTTTTTAACCTTATAATAAATCCCGCGAAATTGAAATGTCAAGAAACGTAAGGCATAACAATTTTATGCAAAGTGCAATTTTAGATCCTCATCAAAATTTGCAATTTATCGAGAACTTCGTTTCTTTTTATGTTTTATCTTGTTATAAGAGAAAATTTCCTGTTTCAAAAAATATTGATTTCTTAGGGGGAAAAAACAAGCAGATTTTTAATTCAACTTGATCCATAAAAAGTGTAATGGATTTTATTTTCCGTAATGACCATTAATATTCAGACAGGCACTTTAATTTTGTAATATTTTTGACATAGAATCTTTTATGAACGTATTGAAACAAGTATTTCAAATTAAAATTTGAAAGCTACAAATTTATTTATTTCAACCAAAAAGGATGATATATCTACCATGATAAATAAATATCCAAACAAAAAGGACGAATTCTAAAAAAAAACTGTTGAATTTTCGACAAATAATGAAGATTTTTTAACAAAATAGTTTAATTTGAAAACAAATTAATTTTCAGTAAAAAAGAATTAACTTTAACTAGAAAAAGTTGAATTTTCAACAGAATAGTAGCATTTTTTCGAAAACAGTTGAATTTTTCACAATCATGGATGGATCTTCAATCCAAAAAGAAAAATTTTCTGTCCAAATAGAAAAATATTCATCCAAATAGTGCAATTTTTTACCAAATAATCGAATTTTCAACCTATGAAGATGAATTTTCTAACAAATTATCATATTTCTAATCAAAAGAGATTAAACTTTAACCAAAAAAAAGTTGTATTTTCAACGTGTAAATGGAATTTTCAACAAAAATATGAATTCTCTACGAAAAATGTAATAGTTGAAACGTCAAATAAATAATAAACGATTTTTCAACAAAATATTTCAATTTTTAATCAAAGGGTTAAACATTAAACAAAATAATTTAATTTTCAACAAAATAGTTGAGTTTTGAAACTACAAAGATCAATTCACAAAAAAAATAGTTGAAATTCCAACCAAAAAGATGAAAACTTCGACCAAAATAGATGAATTTTAAAACCAAAAAGATGAATTTTTTATAAGAATGAGAGAGTTAAAGTTTCAGTACAAAATTTATTTTAACACACAAAGAAAGCAAATTTTCAACAAAGCAGTCAAATTTTCAATCAAAATGATCCCAATTGTTGAATTTTCAAGCTAATTCAAATTTTCAACTAAATATTTGCATTTTTAACAAAGCAAAACGAAAGATTTTAACCAAGAAGATTAGTTTTCCACTAAAAAAACTAATTTTCAACTAGAAAAGATCAATTTTCAACCAGAAATGGAAAGTTACATTTTCAGTTGAAAAAATAATTGTAATGAAAAAAAAGAATTTTCAACAAAATGATAAAATTTTGAACCAGATATGAACTAAAAAAACCGTTAACCAAGTAGTTCAATTATCAACAAATAACATGAATTTTTAACAGGGAAGCTTAATTGTCTACGAAAAAAAAGCAAACCACTTTTTAACAAAATACATACATTTTTAATTGAATAGTTGAAGTTTCATCTTGAAAAGATCAATTTTCAACCAAACAGTAGAATTTTCAACTAAAAAAGTTGAATTTTCAACAAACTAGTTAAATCCTCAACCAAAGAATACTAATTTTTAACCAAAAAGTTGCATTTTTATCCAAAAAAGATTGAATTTTTATTAAGCCAGATGAATTTTTCAATCGAAAAGACGAATTATCAAGAAAATCATTAAATTTTCAACCAAGCAAGATTTCATTCAAATTTTAAATATCAAAATATGTGTTTTCAACCAAAAGTTGTACCATTTTGAAAATTTCCTGATTTTTCCCTTTCTTATTTATCATTTTCCCTAATCATTAATATTTAAAAGATGAATGTATTTTTTTTTGCATTTTTTTATTTATTTATTCATTCATTTATTAATATTCAAAGACTCAAATCTCAATCTCGTATTATTTTTGACATATAATCTTTTATAAACCATATAAAACAATTCCAAATAAATATTTCCGAATTTTAAATTTATCATCCTTTATAGTTATTGAAATTTTAAAGCGCCTCTTATAGAAATTTCCTGGTTTTGCAAGATTTTTTTCAAAATCCCGGACTTTTCTTTGACTTTTCCTAAACGATGAAATTGCCTGACATTTTCCCACTTTTCAGGCTTTCCTTTACCTACGGCCACCTTGTTTAATTATTGAAAAAAACTAATAGTTTTGTATGAAAAATGCATATTTTAAATGATATATTATCTAAAATTCGATACATTTTTTCAGGCGCAATATCAATTTACACAAGGTTGAGTTATACCTAAGGCACGACCTCGTAAAAGTTTCTTTTTGCGCCCCATAATATGAAAGTGTGTGCTATCCAGCAAGAACTACTTTCACGTCAGATCGTGCTTCGCATGATTTTGCGGCCGCTTACTTACCCCCTTCCAGGATAAGTTTGTCGACAGCGGAGCAAATGTGTGTTCAATGCAATTAAGTTATGCACTACGTCAAAGGTTCTTAGCCCATAAAATTAGATTATTACATTGTCATATATATAAGCCTCGTGGTTCCATACGTGACCCAGAGATGAAGAAAAGACTTTAGTTTCCTAGCACAGTATACACAAGATTATAGAATGCTCTCGTAAACACACTGTTTCTATTATACAATAGTATATTATGATTTTCACCGAGTGTATTTTTTCAGTACGAGTCGTAGGCGAGCGAGCGCGAGCCAAAGACGAGAGCATGAGCGCGAGCCGGAGAAGAGTCCGTGAGCGTCAACCACAGGAGAGTACTAAAACGAGATTTTTTCAAACCTTGTTTATTTCGGTCTTACTAAAATTCAAATTATTCATGAAAAAACTTGTTAACAAAAATAATAACTGTATACTTTCTAAATAATCTTTTTAAATGAAAGCCAATTAAACAAGATTATAAAGCACGTTTCAAGGGATAAAATCAGCTAGAACACAAAAATCTATATAAAATTTATTAAGTCAATAATTTCAACCAACACGATGTTTTTCTAAATGACGCACAGTGTAGCCAAAAGCACTTTTTGTGGAAAAAATTGTCTGTCTACCATCCAATTTTGAAGGAATTTTAACATTTATTCTTTTAAAATGACCGTAAGGATGTCGAGTATATCCAGAATTTTGATTTGGCTAAACCAAAATTTTTTATTTAACAACAAAATGATCAATATTTTTATCCTAGCTTTTCAGATGTACATTTTTTTGTAAGATCTGCGAATTGACTAAAGAAGAACTTAATTCAGTGTAATTACTATTTTGCGATAGTTTTCAGTAGGTTCAAGTAAGAAAAAAAATTGTTTATAATGTTTTAGGCAAATTAATGAACCAAAGCCATTTTTTGTGATTCGCAATGATTGGTTGTTTGAAATTCACAGTTTTCATATAGAATATGAGCGAAATTCATACCTTGTTATGATTATTAAAAATATCTGCTGCTTTGCAGCATTATTTAAACAATTTTTATAAATAAATACACAGTTTTCATACGTCACAATGAATAGGCTCCATTTTTCGTTTGCAGAATCGACCAAAAATGTCTTGCCAATCACTCCTTGCTGTCACTTTTTTTTCAAATTAACAACAAATAGTGATTATTTAAACAATATTTATAAACAAATTCACATTTTTAACATTATTCCATGAACAGGGCCAATTTTTTTTTGTGGAACCCATTAAAAATGTATCGTTAGTGACTTCTAGCTGTAATTTTGTTCAAAATTATAAAAAATATTAACTTTTTAAACACCTTCTATAAATGAATGCAAATTTTGACCTTTTTGTCAAGAATAGGCTCCATTCTCTTTACGAAATAAACTAAAGATGTATTTACAATTTCTCTTTGCTATGCAACTTCGCCGAAGGATAAGAAAAGTGAATTTTTCAAAAAAATTTTATAAACAAATGTACATTTTGGTCACTTTTGCAGGAATAGGCTTATTTTTCCGTGAAGTAAGCTAGAAATGTTTTACTAATCATACCTTGTTGCCTTGTTTATCCGATTTTCGGTATTAAAACATTAGAACCAAAAGCAGTTCAATTTTTCAGGAACACTTATGATATCTTCTGGAAAAAATTATTCGCATCTTCGGTTGTTGTCAAAATACGATTCTTAATAAATACATCATTTGATAACAATATAACTAAAAACACATCACACCTTTTATTAATACATGTAATGACCTTGGTTTTTTAGTTCATTACGCAAAACAAATTTATCATTGTAAAATGGTTTATTGTTGATTCCGTGAAGAAAATTAATACTTTTCATGGATATATGGTCAAACTGTGCATCTCTACATAAATATTGTTTAAATAATGATCAGTTCTTGTGAATTTGACAATCAAGGCAACAAGGAGTCATTGGTAAGACATTTCTAGCTTACTCGACGAAAAAATAAGCCTTTTCCTGCAAAAGTAAAAAAAATTTATATTTGTTTATGAAAATTGTTTAAATGATGCTGCCAAGCAGCAGATTTTTTTAGATTATCATAATGAGGCATAAACTTGTCTCATATTCTATGTAAAAGCTGTGAATTCAAAACAACTAATCATTGCGAATTACAAAAAATGGCTTTGGTTCATTAATTTGTTTAAAGCATCATAAACAATTTTTTTCCTTACTCTTACCTACTGAAAACTATTGCTAGACAGTAACTACACTGACTTAGGCTCTTTTTGAGTAAATTCGTAGATCTTACAAAGAAGGTGCATCCGAAAATTTCGCATGAAAATATTGCTTATTTTCTTGTTAAATAACAAATTTTGGTTTGGCCAAATCAAAATTCTCGCTCAGACTAGATATCCCCGAAAGCCTTATGGTCATCTCAAAAGAAAAAACGTCAAAATCCATGCGAAATTAGGCTGTAGGCAGTTTTTTGTCCACAAAAGGTGCTTTTGGCTACACTGTGTGACGCTTGGATTTCTCCTTCAAAATTCGTTGCAATTCACATGGCATGTTTTTATTTATTTTATAAATCATTATAAAGGTTGGATAAATTGGTCTTTTAAATTAAAATGTTAAATATTCTAAGTTCTTATATTGTTAATGAATTATTCTAAGAATTGAAACTATTTGTAATTGCAACAACTATGGGAACAGTAAACATAATAGTGGAAAAAGTGACTCGCTTACAATTCATAACTCAAAAGAATGTTTAGCGCTTTCTAATCCATTTTACACTTTCAAATATTTCCTCTATTTTTTGATTATAAATTATGCTAATGTAAACTAAAATTGCACTAAAATTTCGGTACAAATATTCCTTTTTACAATTCCCGCTATTAGTACCGAAAAAATCCGGCTATTCATACAGAAATATAGGTAGACGTAGCCAAAGCCTTTTTGAATGCATGCGTGTACTTAATAAGATAAATATCTTTTTTCATTGTACCCTAAAGTGGAAGCACACGAGACTGGTGTATTTTTCGAGAAAAAGCAGTGTGTGACTTACCCTCGATTACGGGATGTCGTGGCTTGTAGGACATGTCTGAAATAGAAAAAGGGTTAGTATTAATAAAATTAGTTTCCGTATGTACCCAAGAGATAATCGATGTCCATACCCATCGATTACTCGTTAAAGCCAGGAAAATAAAACACGAAGGACCCAGTGGACTAGAAAGAACTATACACTACGGATGCAATACCAGAGAAAGAAACTTAACTTTTCTTCAGCTTTCTTCAGTAAACTTGATTTTTAAAAGACAAACATTTTTACCACAATTTTTATTTAATTTATTTAATTATCATTCAAAAATTATTTTATTTATTTATTTAATAGCAATTGAGGGACCGGATTCTATAACCGCCTATACATTTTTCTCACCGAACGGCTTTGGCCGCTGTAAATTTTTCAAGGCCGACTCTAAACATCCGGACAGTCCGTAAATGTATAGATATTTATAATACGGTCGAGTCTAAACGTACCGACACATTCTTACAGGAAATTTAATTTCGCATCTTTAGTCTTCAGACAAAAAAGTTGTGGCTTTTGCTATTTTCGAAGTAAACCCGAAAAACTAGTTTCTTAGAAACAATTTATTGTCTCCTTTCTGACTTAAACTCACCATAATTCAGCCAGTTTTGAAAATTATTTGACGAAATTTACAGAAAATATTCTTTATGATATTCTGCGATCGGCAGAGCATATAACGAAAGAAAATTTGTATTCAAAGAAAAGTTATAAGTTTTCCCCTGAGACATTGCATAAATCATGCATTGATATCTTCAAGCTCATGAGAAGTCGAGCGAATTTGAGTGATAAAAAACTTCCAACGAAAAAGTTGTTCAGAAAGGTATGAATATGTTTTCTAAGAAAACAAATCATCATTAAGAAATTAGGTTCCATTTCGGCTGCGCGGCCTGTTTATTCACACAATTGTCGTACATTAATTTTACTCATATTTTATGCAAAAAAATTACTTTCAACAACTAATCATTGCAAATTACAAAACACTGACTTCTGTTTATTAATTTGTTCATTCAATCACAAACAATTTTTTGTGCTACAATACATTAAAAATTGTTTCTGTATAGTTATTATATTGGTTTGAGACCTACTTTATCGAATTCAAAATCTTTACGACAGTGGCGTAATTAAAAGGATGAATAACAAATTTAGTTTTTCTCGAAAAAATTTTCTGTGCTTGAATTATTAATAGTTAGTTGCTCATCATACCTGGAGGCCTTGAAATCCGTCGAAAATTGAACTGTCCAGCGATTTTTGTCCAAGAAAAGTGCTTTTAGACACACTGTGGATCGCGCCGAGTTGATACATACGCGTAAGAAATGAGCATCATCCCTGCCGCATTTCTGCACTTTGTCGTAGAGTTGAACCCCATTACCCCACTAGTTCAAGCGGTTGTGTCCTCTGAGCATCTGGACTACTATCCTTAGGTCCTTCTCGGGTAATCTCAGGATTTCCCTGGCTCTGTTCATCCTGTACGTATAGCCCAAGATATTTTTTGCCTGTCGGCAACCCTGGTTTTGTTCCCAGTATTCCCATTGCTTCATCCGGATCCAGCTTTTAATAGACATCTCGATTCACCATGAAGATATTGCTAGTACCGGTTCCGGTCCTATGCATTCCATCGCTGTACCGCTTTTCGCCAGCTGGTCCGCTTTTTTTTCGTCGCCCTTGATCCTTGTGTGACCAGGAACCCATATGAGGGTTACGTTGTTCTCTTCTGCAAGTTGATTGAATGCCTTTTTGCATTCTCAAACGAGCTTTGATGTTATGTCTGTTTTTTTAACCGCAGTTAATGTCACTTGACTATCCTAGCAGATTGTAATCTGCCTTCCAGCTGAGTTTATCTCTATGAATGCTTCAGCACAGCTGATGACGGCCAGGAGCTTTTCCTGAAAGACGATAGCATGCCGACCAAGTAGGATCCATTGTCCCCTCTCCCCGTGTTGTCATAGATTCCTGTTCCTGACCCACCCCCCCTCTCTCTAGAGCCATCTGTGTACCAGATATCCCCTTGGAGAAACGAGTTACCATTTTCTTTCCACACATCCCTGCTTAGAATGCAGATGCAGAAAGTCTTGGTAAAGTTGAAGCGTTTTATTATTCTATCTTGCCTCATTCTAGAATTGGCAATGTACTGCTCTTTACGGAGCATGTATCCTATCGCCGCTGTGGGCCTAGTCTTCATTGCTTAAGTAATGCGCCCAAACCCCAGTTTTTGTAAACGTGGCAGCCTGATCTGCGCACTTTTGAGTTTTGTCTGTGGCCACCAGACCACGGCCGTGTATGAGAGCTTTGGTTTAAGGACATCGAAGTAGAGCTATGCTAGCGTTTTAGGTCGTAGACACCACATAAAACCAAAGGCTTTCCAGCACATCAAAAATGCCATGAAAAACTTATAGCATTAGGTGTCCAGATGCTTCGCCCAGTTCAGTTTGCTACCCAGGTTTACTCCTAGGTATTTAACTATAAGCCTTTTACCACGACAAGCAGGGAAGTCAGCTTTCGACACTTTGTACTTTCTCGTAAAAATGGCCTGGCTGTTTTTTTCCGGACTCACCGAGAGCCCTGATCTGTCGCACCAGAGCTCAACGATGTGCAGCGTTGACCTTGTAGGACCCATCAGCGTTTGCGAATGAGCCTACTTCTTAGGATTACAAAGTCATCCACGTATTCCTGGGTATAATGTCCTTCCTTACTTAGCCTACAAAGGAGGCCGTCCACTACAATGGACAACAGGAGGGGTAAGAGGACACCCCTCCGAGGGCATCTCCGCGGCGCTACTCTATTAAGTAAGCATTCACCTCATATGGTTTCCAATCACCTTCAGCGAAGCATGCTCCCATTTAGCTTACTAGCTGATCTAACACGCTACACCTTAAAGCCTCCCGACAGATGACTTTTTGGAGGGGTATTGCTGAAGGCACTCTCGATGTCCAAGAAGGAGTTCATGCTGCTGCTTCAATTTTTCCACGGCAGCATGGAGCTCATTTTCTAGGGAGCAGTCCGCCTAAAAAGCATCATGCCCTCTATACAGCGTAAAGGCTAAAACCACCCCATCCCTAATATATCTGTCCACCAGTTTCTTTAGCATCTTCAGAATGAAAGACATTAAACTAATCGGCCGGAAACATTTAGCAACAATGAAGTCCTGCTTCCTAGGTTTGGGAATAAAGGCCACTCTGTCGTCCTTCCATGACTTTGGCACGTGTTTAAGGGTAATGGTTGCCCTAAATAGTTTTGTCAGTGGAGGGACGACGATGTACACGCCCTTTTGTAAGAACAATCCACCGTCGATGATTTAATCGGGCAGAAGGACCCAATGACCCATTCCACCTTCTTGATGTCAACGACCTTGACCGCGAACTTCAAATTGGCTTTTCCCTCTGCTCGCCCCAGCTTTCCTCCTCTCGTTTGGACTGAGTTCGCTGGAATCCTAGGAAGTGGACCTTCATTAGGTGATTCGGTATTTCTTCTTCGTCTTGGGCAACTTCACCATTATTGAGCCTTATGAGCCCGAGGCGAGCCTCCAGATTTTTTGACATAATCTTGTGGAGCCTTTCTGTATCCGGAATGTTTTCAGATTCCTCGCAAAAGCCCCTCCAATCTTCCTGTTCATAGGTTTTTATGTTTTTACTGTATTCATACTGAGCCTTCTTGTAGATGTTTCAGTCTGAAGACAATTGAATTATGTTCGCTCTGTTGTACAACGCTGAAGTATTTTTGTGGAGTTTCAACAGATGGGTGTTTCACTATTCTGCCGTTTTCCTAAATTTACTTGTACTTTGAGGGTAATTTTTCTCATATGAAGTAATTAGAGCCCTTCGTGGAAAAGCCGCGGCGTGTTTTAACTCATCTATGGTACCGTAGCTTGTGGGGAATTTCACAAGTCTACCTTTGAGCTCCTCTTTGTATGAGTCAAAAAGTGCGTTCCTGCGGATTCTGATTTTTAAAACCGCCGTTTTTTCTGGGGCTAAATGGAACAAGGTATATTTGTGTTCCGAGAGAGACTCCTCATCTGAGGCTTTCCAGCCCATCTTTTGCTACTCAGATCTTCCGAGCATAGAATCAAGTCGAGAAACTGACTCCTGTTTTAATCTGGAATGTGGGAGTATCATCGACATTAGGAATATCCAGCAGTAACAGCTAGGTATTCAATGGTATATCTTTTTCTGCCGTTGATGTTTGTGCACCCTTCCGTCACAGCCCAACATCAGAGGAATCTTAATATCCCGACAGTGCTGAATTAGAGGTTTAACCTCTCTAGAAGGTGGGGGTCGCTTAGCGTCGCTCGATAAATAAGTTCAGGCAATGAACACCTCGACACACCGAAACGTCTTGTCTGTGCTGCAAATTTATCTCCATCATTAAGACACCCGTCTCAGCTATTGATAGGCTGACTTGGGATATCACTGGACGCTTTTGGGCACCTTACGAAGCCCTGTTGGGTCTCTCAGAAGCAGAACCAACTTGCCCTTTAGATAGGGATGGTATTCTAGAGTTGCAGGGGCCCTAATTGATGCTTCCGGGAGAACTTCAGTAAGAATCCAGCCCGTCTCTTTCGGCTTGGTACCCTGTCTATTGGAGTATACCCTCCAAGAATCAGTCCGTAGAGTGGGGTTCTGGAAGTTCAGGAACCTGAGAACGACCACCGGATTCTCGGGGTATGGGGAATCAGTACGGTCGTTCTGTGGTACCTTTGGTAACACTGAGGCCACCGGGTCTCCAAGCTTAGTGCCTCCTCGAGCCTAAACGATAATGTCCTCTCTATCAACAAGCCCCGCGACAAGATGTCTGCAGCCTGCACTACGTTGGCCCCCGACCTGATTAAGATGTGAAATCTGGGGGCGTGCCCCTCGAGGAGTGATGTGTCAATCCCTTCAGAGATTTTTTTCCTCAGACTGTCCAGCTCCTTTGGAGTCAGATAGCTTCAGGATAACTCGAAGCGACGACTAGATTATGTGGCCGTTTCGACTGCCTGTTCGTGGCGCTGTCTTTGGAGTATTTCATCTTCTTGTCCGTAGGACGAGCAGGAGAAGTTGTTTCTGATAATGTTGCGTTATGCAAGGTCACTTTTGAGGAGCCTTGACTACTGTTCGAGAGCCGCGCTATGCGGGATCTCTTTTTCTGTACACCATTACAATTTTCTCTCTTTACAGAGGGCCCAGTCATCTTTTCTTCAATGGCAGCAACTTTCTTGTTATCGTCGGTGTTAGAGATCACCACTGCATCTGGTAGGATGGCCTCGGAGGAGCCGTCCCCCTTTGGCAGTGGGTTATATGAGGGTCCCTGGTTGGAGCCCTCGTTGTTTTTCAATGTGTTGTTTCTGTCGGCCATTTGGGTCCCACGAGTTACTAGAGAAATAAAGAACATCCCTGTAGAGCCCCACTTGCAGGATAGGGTCTAAATACTCAGGGATTTGAACTAGTACTTTAAAGTCTCTGTTAAGACACCTCTGTCGTGACTCTGAGCTGAACACCTCGACTGAGGGGGAACGTCAGAGTGTTCAAGGATTTTGTAACTCAGGTGCTATTCAGCTCTTGACACGACGATCACATTATTGCTTGGGAGCATGAGAATTCGCGCTCTTGATATTCTAGAGTGCTTTGCTATTCACCGTCTAGAAGAATCGCTCCTTAGTTTAGTTCCCGCAGACTGGAGTCCGTTAGCTCCCCAGAGCTGCCTTTGGAGCCGCCACACCTCGCGATGCAGTCATACTGGTTCACCTTTTCTAGGTCTCTAGTCCAATTAGACCCTTAAGCCCTCATACTAGCTACAAGGTCACGCGATCCCTGGCGAGAGTAATGATGATTCATTTAAAATAATTATTACCGTTAAAAACATATTTATACCTATGAGCTTAAAGATATGAATGAACTAATAACTTTTATTTAGACAAAAATATTTCTATGTTATTTACTCTAACAGTCGTAGAACATCATAGAGAATATTTTCTGTAAATTTGATACAGAAATTCCAAGAACTTTTTAGAAAAGTGTGCAGGGGGTAAGCCCTCTTCCGGGCAGTTTGAAAAGAAAAATTTATAAGCGATTATAGAATCCAGTTCTTTATTTGAAATCTGACATTGATAAATTTCAAAAAATCCTTCTATCATGAATTATTTGAATTTTTATTACTCTATCTACGATTTTATAATTTCTTTAATTAAAACTGATGTTGAATTCGAAAAAATTTACGATTCTAAAAAATTTATTTCAAAAATTTCAAATTACAATAAAAGTTTTAAATATGACTACATTTTTTAGTTAGAATCGCTTAATTTTAAGTATTATATTAATTTATTTGTCTTTTAGAGAAATACAATTTTTAAAGTAAATTCTTCAGTTGCGTTCTCAATGGACTAAACTGAGCGACGAGGTGAACCGGTAAGGAAGGAAGGTTTTTACTGTTAAGAACCCGCGTCCCAAAAGTAATATTGTCTAATGTGCAACTCTAGTCTCTAAGGTCTAAATGAAAAAGGGAGTCATTATTTGCTGGGTGTGAAAGCCAACTACCTTGGGATTTCCTCTCTCATACTTTTAAACCCCCTTTTCAAACCAAGATTCACACAAACATTACAACTGACTTCTTCTTCATTTTTATCACAGTAAACCCTGGGATATCAAACCGTTGAATATCATTCGGATTATCAACTTTAGATCAAAATGATCCACTTTTCTGATCCAAAAAATTAATTCTTCGACAATTGCATTCATATCTGTCGAGTGGAAATTTTTATTGACATTTGTAGGCTAGGCATGGCCGAAATAACATTTCTAAAAGAATTGATGTTTTAGAAAATTATGAATTTCAGGATAAGAGAAAAATTCTAATTTTCCTATATTGGGCTATAAATCTTTAGAGCTCTAAAAATTAAACTCCCACTTACTGAATACTTACAACTTCCTACAGCAAACTGTAAATGTTTCAGGAAACGTTAAACTTTCTACAAAACACATGAAGCTTCAACAAAAATAGTTAAAATTTCATTTAAAAAAATTAATTTTCAACCAAAAGAAAAAAGTTAAATTTTCGGCCAAAGAGATGAGTTTTTAACTAGAATCTATTTTTAATAAAGGGAATCAACATTTAACTAAGTTTTTTTTTCAACAAAAAAGATATATTTTCATAATTATTATTTTTCTACCGAAAAAGAGCTATTTTTAACCAAATAGTCCAATTTTTAACTAAGAAAACTAAATTTTCAAACAAAAATGAACTAATTACATTTATAGTTCAAAAATTAATCGTATCTTAAAAGAAACGAGTTTTCAACAACAAATTAAATTTTTAACCAGAAATATGAATTTTGAACCAAGAAGATTAATCTTTAGTTCAAAAATTAATTTCTTCTAAAAAGAAACTAATTTTCAACAGAATAGTTAAATTGTCAACCAAAGAGAACAAAAATTGAAATTAACTGGTCGAATTTTCAAGACAAAAAGGCGAATCTTCAACAAAATAGTTGAATTTACAACCCGCAGATATGAATTTTCAATATACGATAAGTTTATTTTGAACCAAATAGTTGGATTTTCATCCACAGAAGTGGATTTCCAACTAAAATTATGAATCTTCAACTAGAATAGTTGATTTTTCATTTAAGACAATTAATTTAAAAAAGAAAACACAAAAAAAAAGTTTTGAAGTTGATAATAATTTTTTTCTCTGAAAGTTTTTCTAGAGATTTATACGAATGTTTAAGAAAATATTGAATTTTTTAATTTTCAAATTTCAGTGTGCATGACTTGGATGTGGCATACCAACTGACACTCGACAGTTGCTACTCATGAAACTTCATGACAGGCAATTACTCTTGAGAATCGGATCATTCTGATACGCAATTTTCGGATCAAATAATAAATCCAGAACTCTGTATAAAATCGTTGCATTTCATTTTTTCATTCAATTTCGGGATCAATTTGATTAGCGTGCATTTGTTTTTTTTTCATTCGAAAATTACAATAACCTTTTTCTCTTAATCATAATATTATAAACCATAAAAACTTGTAGCGGAAAATATGAAGAAATTGTACAAACTTTCATGAATTTTGAATCAAGACTAAGGGTCCTCGAAACAAAAATATGAGTCACAAGTGCACATGAGTTCGTCTCGAATTATATTACGCACATGCATTCCATTTCTCACCTTAAGCCAGACGACATATTTCCTAGCAGTGGAGAAAAATGTCAGGGAGTCTGAATTTTTCTATTGACTTTTGGAAACGAATCACTTCTATTTTTCTCTCGAGTAGGTTCTCCTTATGATTTGAGTTCGATATAAATTTATGTGTACGCTATATTATGAATTTTCTTCTAAAACAGTATTTAAGGCATTTAATATTATGTAATGTATAAATAGATATAAGAAAGAACTCAAGAGATGAATTATGTAGGAACGGGGATCCCGATTCACCAATAGCTTGGTAATCCACTTACCAGAAGTCGATACGGCTCGCACAGAACTCTCCAAACAGATATAGCGCTAGATATAGCTATATTGTGTTAAAGCCACTACAGTAAATTGTCCCGACTTCCTATCACTCCTACCTCGCGCTTTGATTAACATATTGCTTTCCACGTGCAAAGGATCTTTCAAATCCCCTCCCCCAAGCAAATTTTATTTGAATACAAAAGGGGATGATGATCATCAACTTCGATAATTGAGAGGGGCATACGAGGTCTGTCCCGAAAGTATCCTACCTTGTGCTCTAACTTTGTACTCGGTTGAGCTATTGTCAGACAGAGGTATTTACTATTCAGGGGGGAAACCTGAGAGACCCACTACTAAGTGAGATGGACCTGCGAATGTTTAGCCGACTAGTGTACCCAGTTGCGTAAACGTCTAACCACGTACGTGTCGTGTTTCAGGATGACAGAACGCACCGTACAAAGAAAGTGCATTGGATTTTGCTAAAAATTTGGCCATTCATGTTCAGAAACCATCGTCATGATTTGGAGAGTCTATGGTGGTGGTAAGTGACCCTTGCTCTGCCTAGCCTACAACGGCTCAAACACCTCAAAATATGGAATAAGTATGAGTCCTAATCCACGAAAATCTTCATTTAGAAGTAAGAGAGATGGAGGAAGACCTCGGGATTCTACAAACTATATTTTTTCGGAAATATTGAACTAAGACTTGAGGATGATCCGCGAGGCTGCAAAATTCCTTCCACGGCACACAGAAAAAACTGGGGTTTCTATTGAAACCAATTTTTGGTTCCAAAGGAGCTGCAACAAAAAGGAACCTCTCTTGCTGAAAAGGAACCCAAAATGATAATGGTAAAATAGTATACGATACACGGCCAGAAATATTGGATGCCCTGGCGTGCGTGATATGAGGCCTCGGCTTCGCCTCGGCCTTCATATTACACACGCCCGGAAATCCAACTTTCTGGCCTTGGGTCGTAGTATACTATTTTGTCACTTTTGTGTTTCCCAAATTTTCCAAAGAATTTGGAAATAGGACGAGAAATGGAATTAGAATCCGAAAGAAACAGTCAAATACATTATATTAAAAATATCTCACTTTAAACAAAAATTTGGACCATTGTTTGTTAAACTGCGTTTTCAATTTTTTAAATTCAAATGCTCATAACTTGGTGAAATTTTTTTTCGAGAAATCGGCAAGGCAATGTCGTTTTAATTCCTTTGAAAAACAACATATTGAGTGGCAAATAATTATGTGATTCCAACACAGATTATCTGCGCGATTTAAAATGAATCAAATTACAAGTTGGAAAAATCCCACAAACATGCGTCACTGTAGTCAGGAAACTCCGAATAATAATATAATCTATGATCCATTGCGATAAATATATTTTTATAACGTATTGCTGACATAAAGTCGATAGTTGTCGTGCGACAAGAAAGCTGCCTGGCGCCGCTAGGCCTTCGAAAAAAATACCCTGTGGCTGCACCACTGTTTTGACCTAATTTTTAGATATTTAAATTTACACTTATAGTTTTTGCCAATTTTCATAAAATAAAATTTCGCATTTTTCTCGGAAGCAACCAAAGATATGAAATAATTTTGCCAGGGAAGTTTGTACGTATAAAAAAGTTCAGCAAAAATTCCTTTTGCTCTTTTATGATATCTTTTATTGTTTACGAGAAAAAATAGAAAATTATATTTTCATACAAAAAAATTCTCGATCCTAGCTTAAGAAATCTTTTTTTTCATGTTTTCAAAATTGGAAGAAAAAAATACAGAAGGTTTTCCGCAACACCCCACCTTTTCTATTTTTGGAAATATTTGGAAAAAAATCTGGTAATATAAGGAAGATATCTTATCAGTGAAAGTAACGAGCATCCGTAAAGAAAATTTAAATATCTGAATTAGGTCAAAAACTATAGAATTTAAAAAATATTTATGGTTTTTTGAAAAATAGATGTCAAGATTCAAATATCCATACTTTTGTTGAAATTTTTTTTTTCTTAAATCGGAAGTATACGTATCGTATAATTTCCTCTAAAAAACATATTTTGTCGCGGAGAGGTTCTGGAACTTTAAGTGTAGAACCATAATTATTTACGGCATAGCAGAATCTATTCTCATTGTTAAAATATTTCGTTTGACTCTGATGAACTTTTTGAAAAAATATTTTTATTAAAAGAAAAAGAAATTCTAGGCAAATTTTTTGATTCAGAATTAATGAGAGTGTGAGATAAAAAAAGCTCACAGATTATTAATGTAAAATTCATTATAAAATTACATACATTGAAATATAATTTTAAAGTTTGAAAACACTTTAATGTAAAAAACAAAAACTGTGTAAAGCTTCTAGGAATTTAAAATCATCTTTTTAGCGCGTATAATAGTGCTCGTGTTTAATAAATTACACAAGAAGACAATTTTTATTTTATTTAAAATTGTCAAGATTGGTTGCATTTTATTTTGAATTTCCCCCTACTCTATCAATATTTCAAGATGGCATCTCAGGTTTGTATTACCATCAGTAAATAAATGTCAATTTTTCGGCCTAAAACAATCCCCCTTTCTTTCTAAATCATCCTCACCACAAAAATAAGCTAAGGATAAATTTCAAATATCAAGTTTCTATACATTTTATCTAATTTTATCCCTTTTTAAATAAAAGAAAAACTCCAGTGTCGGAAGTGACCACAGTGGCGCTCTCTTCTCTCCCGGCTTCATTTTAGCAATTTTGGCGTAGGATCCACTGCATGTGCTGACACCACGGCTGCATCAAGTATTCGTACACCGAACTGTTTTTATAATTAACATTGCTGTGAATTGTTATTAGTTTATTAATCGTGAGGATTCTCATTTTTGTTCCCGGCTTTCTAAGTGCGCGTTGTGGCGCGATAGTGTTCCAAAGGTGAGTGTAAAAAGCAAGGAGATCGGCTGCCGATGCCTTGCATGGGAGTTATCGGAGGGAAAGCAATGGAGAAGACGAAGATCCTTCTCAATGTTCAATTTATAGCAATTCTCCATCTTTTTCAAAATCCGAGTATTGCATCTCCTTTACATGAAAGAGTTTCAACACATTTGGACGGCTACCCGTGAACCTTGGAGGCGAAATTGCCCTCGGAATTTCCGCTTTACCGCGTCCGAGTGAGAAAAATCGCCATGCTTGCTCCACAAAACCGGGTAGCCCCCCTCACCTTCGCTCTCACGTAGGCTTCGAAGCCTAATCTTTGAGGATTTTCATCTTGAGAACGGAAATTTTCTTCCGTTTCCTAATCCCGAAAGTTCCGGGCCGGATCCTCGTCTTTTCCGATCTTCGATTTCGCCCAAGACAGGTATTGAGGTAACTTCTAGAATTTTGGGAATTCTGTATAAATTCACTGTGCGTCGTCGATCGCACGCGCCTCCTTAACTCCTTTGTGACTATCGCATGCTCTCCGAGCTTTATTACAGTTTACTCAATTTTATTTTAAAATTTTTTGGCCAGAATTGACGTTGCGAGATTTAACAGAGAGGGAAGGTGAGATTCTGAAGAGTATAATCTCCTTTTTTGGTATTTTAGTCGACTAAAGTTTTTCTTTATTTATTTACTTGATTTATTATTAATTTTAGGTTTGATACGACTGCGTTGATTGATCCTGTATTTTATTCTAAGAGAGAACACGTGTAATCCTTTTTATGTATCATATGCTTAAATTTCCCTTTTATAAGTTCATCAAAAAGCTTAGTTACGAATAATAATTGTTTAATGGTTATAATATGAAATTATAACGAGCATTAATAAGATTTTGTCAAAATTTCGACTCTGCATGTGTCAGTGTCAAGAATTGGTGCAATTTTGAAGTTTACAATTTAAAAACTAGAAACAAGTGCCTCACAATAACCTTTTTGGTGTATTCGATCAAATTCAAGTTCAAGCACGGTTCTTTGTATGATTTTGGTCACATTTTCCATTTTTTTCTAATATTTTGTTCACTTTTTTCTTATTTTAAATATTGAATCCTCCAAGTTTCTGCCATTTTATTTCAAAATGAAAGTCATCGAATGAGGGGAAACAGCATTTTTTGGTTCGGCCCAAATAAACCCTGTTGAGGCAAAAAGAAGAGTTTTCTCAATTTTTTAAAATGGGATTCAAGTAAATTTCCTACGTTAGTTGAATTTCCGACAAATAAAGATCTATTTAAGACACAACCGGTGGAAATTATCTAATTTTTTTGAGCTGTTGCTAAAGTGCCTTAATTTTTATAGAATTACAATACAATTTTGTTCCTGAGGTACCAAAATTCTGCGTCTGATGAACCCATATCGAAGGCAAAATGTCAATTTTATAAAATATTATTGCAAAAAACGTCAAATTTCGTTGTTTTCGAAAGGTACGAATAACTCTGGAGATAATTGATTTTAAAAAAATGTTGGGCACACTTTAAAGGTAAGTGTCGTTAATATTTTTCTAAATTCTGAGGACAGTTTTAGAATTTTTTCCCTCCATTCGATCCTATGGTCAAACTGTGCAAACAAAGTAGACAATTTTTAAATAATTGTATTCACATGAAGTATTTACACGTTTTTGAAATTTTGCTACGTTTGTACCAAGTTTGAGCCTACCCAGGGCAGAATCTGGGAAAAAAATTCTAAAAATATCTTAATAATTTAGAAAAATACTATGGAGAATATGGTGCCAAAAAATGTGTGATTTTGAATTGTACAGACGCTACCCCCCGCCCCCCAAATTTCTTCCTATTGATGAAAAAATACTGCCATAAATTTTATTTTATTACAAAAAAATGGTTTAAAGGTTCCCCTAAGGGCTTTTTGGGCCTGACCATGGAATTTCTTAGTCTTCAATTTACAAAAAATACAAATCTATGATAAAAAAATTATTTCACCTCTAAAAAGTATTTGTTTTTTATTAAGGAATAAGACCTATATTAATATATAATATAAGCCCCTTAATATTTTTTTCCTCATATAATATACACATGATTTTTTCTACAATATAAAGAGAATATTCTCCGTAAGGAATAAATAAAAAATATTTATACGCGGTGATATAAAACAATCTTAAATTTAAATGCACCAAAAATACGCATTTTTCATTTCACCCGGTATACCTATTTTTAATTTATTTTCGATGGAGAATATTCTCCGTATATTGCTACGTGTACCGAAATTTCGGTACAAATAGCTACATTTTTGCGGTACGAGTTCCAGGGAAGGAAGCTGTTTGGGTGTACAGTATTTACACTATTCCCCTGCGTTTCCCTTTTTATTCAAATTCCCCTTTTTCCCCTATTCTCGAAAAACTTCCCCTTTCCTCTCTAAATATAAGATATTTGAAAATACATACAATTGTTCGTATTACATCTACAAATTATTCTATTCAAAAGTAGAATATTCTACGGCGAGTAGTGAAAGGTTTTTTTTTTATTTTACTAAATCCAAACTGATTTATTTATGACTTGAATAAAACTTTAAAGCTGAAATATTTTTTCATATATTTGAATAACGATTGTCAGGTCATTATGTTAGACAAATGAAAAGTAATGTTCGATTAGGCCGAAATTCAAGCAAGAATTACAAGATTTACAAGTAACCTTAGTGACATTTTTCGATTGAACACAAATTTAATAAGTTCTAAAATTTAAACAATTTTCAAAAGCTACCAGTAAACAGCTTTCAACATTTCGGCAAATTTAAGCTCGGTTTATAGTAGCTGTTAAATATTTTTTTCTATGAATATACATACCATATAATATTTAATTGATGTAAAGATTTATCAAAATTTAAACAAAACTCTTACTTTTTCTGAAATGAAGATACCTAAGCTTTTCTCTGAGAGCAAAATAAAACCAAAAATTGTATTTTTTTATTTTTAAATTGAAAAACTAAAACCATTTTTTGATTAAAAATGTATTATCCCTCAGGGTTTAATTTGAAAATGTTCATAGTTGAGTCTTTTTGTTTAACTTTGTTTATTTAAAAAATGTTCAATAGGTACTGTAAGCTTCTGAAATTGAACGATTTTGATTTTCTTATATTAGACTATTTCTAGACGTTTTAAGTTCAACAATTTCTAAATTATCAATTGTACATGTAAATTTTTCGAATATATATATTAACAATTGTTTAAATTAATTAAATTTATTCTATTTCAGCGGTTTTCCTTAGAGAAATTTAATTTATATTCATGAAATTTCAAATGATTTCTGCATATTTTAATGGATTTTTACGATTTGCAGAAATTTCATGGTATTTTAAGGGAGTTTATCGAATTTCTTGAGAACTTTAGGGAATAAAATAAATTTAATTTCATGGGATTTCAACCATTTCTAGGGATATGAGTGTCATACAAACATTTCAAATAAATGTAAAGATTTTAAGTTATTTCAAAAGATTAAACAAAAATTCAAGACGTTTCGTTTGAAAAAATTGTATGTAGTTTGTTTTTAATATTGTAAAATAGAAATCCAGGGTCGGGAACACGTGGTTCAGGCGCGTGCATTTAGTGTAAGTGAAAAATATTTTAGACGCTCAAACTTCAATTATTTTTAATTTGAGTTTGAAAGCATTGAGAGTGCTGCTTCCAATTTATATTCAAAGTGTTAATAATTATAGTAAGGATGAAATAAATTTTGGACATAAAGCGAACTAAGTGTATCCAGTTCAAAACAATTCTTTAATTGCACAAATCATTAAAAAATGATTCAACACTATTTAAAAACTATACAATTTCTTATAAAAAGATTGTGCCTTTTCTAAATGTAAAAGTAAATGCTCAATCTTTCTCCTATGTTCTCCATTTCTCGTGGAAAAATACCCTATTTTCCCTTTTTTTACCTCTTTTTTTCTCTATGATTCCTGAAATAATTAAAAAATACTTTCTAGGGGTGAAAAAACTTTTTAGCCTTGATTTTTTTTTTTTATTGAAACCTAAGCATTTTCATTTTCAGATCTAAAACGGCCTAGCGGAACCTTTATGACAGTATTTATTTACCAAAACAAAAAAATGTAGGTGGTAGTGTTTACAAAATTCAAACAAAACTTTTTTTTGTCACTAATGGAGATTTACCTTTTAAATGAGCCCAGGAACTTTAAAAAATGTTAATTATTTTATAGTTATTCCAATTTTTCGAAAGAATAAAAACTTGACGCTCATTAAACGCTGGATTTTATTACCAAATTTTTTTAAACGGGATGGATTTGCATAAGAGCCAAAAAATGCAATGTCTCTTTATTCAATCCGGAGTCTCAAGTATACCTTTAATTTTCATTCTAAATCATCAGCCATGTCCGTCATTTTTTAAGGAAACTTCCAACTTTGTTATTGGTATGTTAAATTTAGGCTGTTAAAATGTATTTTTAGATTTGCATTCCTATTGCGCCAGCTTCTCTGATAAAGAAAACTGGAAGGAATAAATACCGAAAAGAAATTTTAAACTCAGTCTTTATCATTTTTACATCAATACGTTAGACGTTGTATTCTACAATTCAACTGTTAAAATTAAATTACAAGTAATTTGGCCTATTTAATCATAAAGTCCTATTCTCCTTTTTACGTACAGGATTTTTATACTTCAATGAAGATAAGTAAAAATACTTTTAAGCTCGGATAAAGATTAGATTAAAGAGTTGATTGGCGGTGGCACACGCTTGTCTCTATGAATTCATTTGGAATCTTTTTTGCACAGTTCTTTTATCGCCTGTTTGGTCTCATTCAAAAAGAAAAATATAAAGAACAAAATAAAAAACTTGTTGATAATTATATGTTTTATTTAAGTAATGTAAATATTTGATCAAACCTTTTTAAATTTAGTACGGAAATCTCTTTAGGTATTCGATTTTAATGGTTGTTTGTAGAGTTCATCTCGCAAGTTTGAGCGCGACTGTTGGTTCGCGCGCTTCGCGCTCGATAATATATTTATCTCGCGCTCGGTCTTTGTACTTCCCACACATTTGCGCCCAGACCTTTTAAAATTAAACGTCAAATCATCGACAACTGTAATTTGGTGATTGTGAATTCTCTTTTGTTAAAGCTCCTTTGGCCTTAACGTACACATTCTCATCGCGAATATCGTGCTTCGCACGGGATTTGGTCCAAAATCTGAACTTTTCTGCATTATGTTGAACATTATTATATCAAATGTATATAATATTTATTTCTGTATCTCAAGCTGGTACTGCTTATTCAGATTTTGCAAAATATGTAGAAATGTTATCTTTCATGATTACTTCAATATTTTCTCCTCATTTTGCATTAATTTTTATTCTCAGCTACCCTGAAAAATCTATCATTTCAATAAATTTATATTATCGAAATTCATAATATGCATTGGTATTGAAACATACATAATTCCATTGTCTTGTTTTTATATTTATAAAAAAGTGTGCATCCTATACAAAAAATGTTGTTATACATTTTATTACAACTTGTGTCATTTCTCCATAAATTTAATTTGTTTATTTTCAACTTTATTTTTTATGATTTAAACTGAAAATACGCATACTAATGTAAAGTGGTTCTAACCAAATTTGTAGAAATCATTCAGGCAAAAATTTTGTTAAATAAAGTTATTGTAGCTTGTGACGTTTTTCCAAAAAATAAATTTTTTATTTTTTATGCATTTTTATAATAAGAGTTTATAACAAATTTGTAGATTTTTTTGGTTGAACAACTTTTGTCTTTTCATTTTTTTTTCGTCTCTTGTGTTGTTCTTCCAAAAATTTAATTTTTTAATTTTTAAATATTATTTTTTACGATTGAAAAAAACTACTCACCCTTTCTAAAAATTATGGTTCAACAAATTTGTACATCCTCTTTGAGTGAACAAGTTTGCCTATTATTTTTTTCCCCTTGTCTCGTTTTCCAAAACATTAAATTTTTTTTTATCTTATTTTTTACGATTCAAACAAAAACTAAGCGTCCTATCGAAAAATTGTTGATGAAAAATTTGTAGCTGTTTTTCGGATGTGCAACTACTGTCGATTCATTTTTTCTCATAGCTTGTGTCGTTTGTCAAAAAATTAAATTTTTCTATTTTTAGTTGTGTTTTTTCACAAATGAAACGAAAACTACGTGCCCTGTCAAAAAGTGATTAATAACAAATTTGTAGATCTTTTTTGGATACATAATTTTTGTATTTTGCATAGTTAGACTAAAAAATGGAATTTTTATTTTTTATTATTTGTTGTGCGATAAAAATTTGAATTTTCGATTTTTCAAAAAATTCAAAAAGTTGTTATAATAATCTTCAAGTGCTCTTAAAAGAGAAAAGTTTTTCTCCTCTTGACATTTTTTCCTATCGTGCGCTTCGGCTTAAAATATTAATTTTCGTTTGATTTTTTGGATTTTGAAAATACTATAACTCTGATAATTTTCTTTTTACCGAAAAATTTCATTAGGATAAATTGTTTGTCTGTTCGAGTACTACTAATAATCGTACATAGAATTTTAAAATCTTGAAAAAAAGTGGTCTCAAAAATTTTCAAAGTGTGCTCAATTTTTGAATTTTTATCCAAAATAGCTGGTTAACGAACCCGTTCTTTTTTTTTAGGCCTTCAAAAAGTGTGCTAAAGCACAATCTAATCTGATCAATCTTTCGAAAGTTATCGTGCCTACACGACACTACAGACAGACAGACACCTTCGTAAAACTCGTTTTTTCTGACTCAGGCGGTCTCAAAACGTGGAGATTTCATGAAACCGACTAAGTCAAATTTTACATCAAACCAATACCTTCTCATTAGGATAAGAATGTAACAAAAAAAGTTTAAAGCATTTCAAATTGGTTAAAAAAATTAAATTTATGAAATTGAAAAGCTGTGAAGATCGCATTCGAAATATAAAGATCCTTCTTTAAAGTAAATCTTCAAATTAATAATTGACCTAATTAATTTAATCAGGGAATTTTGCTGGCCAGGGAATGTCAGGTATTTTGAAAAAAAAAAGGGAAAAGTCAGGGAATTTCCGTAAGAAGCAGTTTAAGTAACAGCCAAGAATAATCAGGACTGCCAGACAGTCCACTTTTAAAAAATCGAAGGCTTTTTCAAAATATGAAGAAAAAAAATGCAAAAGATTTTAATGATTTTAAGGGATTTTAAAAGCTCGCAAGGTATTTTAATCAATTTTCCAGTATTTCTGGAAATATCAGAATCTCTTGGAATTTTATAATATTTTTATTGATTTTAAAGAATTTATTCACAAGAAATGAGGGATTTCGTAGGGCTTCAAAGATTTGAAGAGATTTCGAAATATTTGTTGCAATTCATTTGTAATTCATCCTGAATTCTTTTAAATTCTTTGGAATTGTCTGGAAATTGTTGATTCACTTGAATTCTTCACAGTTCTACTCAATTCAATGGATTTTATTGATTTTTTTCTTATTTTTGATTTAATTCATATTCAAGTCCTTTAAACTCACCTTGAATTCTTAGGCATTTCATCAAATACTTTTGAATGACTTTAAGTTTTCTAAACTTATTTCAAACATAATGAATTTAAAAAATATATATATATTTTTTAATTTATAGAAATTTCATCGAATTCTTATATCCCTTAAATTCCTCCACATTTTTTTTATTAATGCGCATTAGTTACTTTTTGGGTTAGAAATTGTTACTTTTGGTCACTTTTCTCAAACGTATTAGAGCACCCTGTCTTTCCTTCTTTTTTATCAGACAATTATAAATCAGCTAAGTTTTTTAAACCTCACCGACACATCGTCATTTTCTTTTTATAAATTGGCGATTCAACGGAGAGGAATATTAAATTTGACAGATTCCACTTTGGGTTGCGTTAGATAGCAATGCCAAAACTAAATCACTGTCGACATTAATAAATAATATTATTATATATATTTCAAACTGATTGAAAGATTTCACAGATGTCAAAAGCTTTCACAAAGATTTACAGATTTCACAAAGATTTCACAGATGTTAAAAGATTTAACAAATATCTCGCAAAGATTTACAGAAATTTAACTTTATGAATTAAGAAGTTTACTATTTGGTTGCAAATTTAATAGAGTTTTGTTTGAAACTCAACTATTATCTTAAAAATTAATCATTATTGATCGAAAGCTCAACTGTTTTGTTGAACATTGGACTTTTTGGATAGAAAATTCGTTCTTTTGGATTGAAAATTAGTTCTTTTTAATTGAAAAGACGAATATTGCATTTTTGGTTCAGATTCATATCTTTTGTTTTTAAATTCTACTATTTTGTTTAAAATTTAATTATTTTGTAGAAGTCATTTTTTTGTCAAAAATTAAACTATTTGATTGAAAGTTGAGATGCTTTGTTAAAAAATTCATTTTATTGGTTGAAGATTCACCTATTTTGTTGAAAATTAGTTTTGTATGTGTTGAAAATTTCATTGTTTTATTGTAAATTCAACTATTTTGTTTTAAAATAATCTTTTTGGGTGGAAAATAGGTCTTTTTGGATAGAAAATTCATTTTTTTTATTGATTGTTCATGTTGTTGATAGAAAAGTTTTTGATTAAAGATTCATCTTTTTTTTAATTCAACCATTTGGCAGCATTTGTGGTAGCCATGAGAGTAGTAAAATAAAAAAATTTCAATTTAAAATCATTTTATTCCATTTATAAAAGATTCTGTATTAAATATGTTACAAGATTAGAATTTTGTTTTTTAAATAGCAATAGTCAGACAAAGTGAAAAAGTAGTGAGGGAAAAATGAGGGAATTTTGAAAATAAAGTCTTGCTGATACTCTGTGTTTCCTTTTTTTGTCAAAAAATAATAAACCAGTCAAGTTTCCTAAACCTCACCGACACATCGTCCTTTTCCTTTTCGAAATTGGCGATTCAACGGAGAGGAATATTAAATTTGACAGACTCCACTTTGGGTTGCTTTATCTAGCAATGGCCAAAACTAAATCACTGCCAACAATTAAACATTTTAGATTGTATATAATTTGGATTTGTGCAGTTCGGTCATTTTCTAAATTTTGTTGTTCACTTAATTTTCGTTCAGTGGTTCTTGAAGTTGAGTTGTTTTTGTTTTTATTTTTCAGACATCTGCCTTAATACTGTTAAGACTGCATCTTGCGATCTTGCAAGAGGTTACTTTAGGGATTGAAGACACACGTCGCCAGACGCAGTGCATTTTGACTTACAATTCAAGGAGGACAAGAGAAAACAAGCAGTAAGACAGGAAATGGTCATGGAGGCATCCCCCTCACCACAGTGTGTCGGTCGTGAGTTCGTCCGACAATACTACACCCTGCTCAATAAAGCACCGAATCATCTTCACAGGTACAATTAATAAAATCCTCTTCCTTTACTCTTGAAACTTAAATCTCAATTTAACATTTATTAATCCATAACTTTACAGGTTTTACAATACCACTTCATCATTCGTACACGGTGGTCTAGACACCTCAAACAAAGAAACCAAGCCTGCTATCGGTCAGAAGCAAATTCACCAGAAAATCCAGCAGCTGAACTTTCGAGATTGTCATGCTAAAATCACCCAAGTCGATTCACAAGCTACCCTTGGCAATGGTGTCGTCGTTCAGGTCTCCGGAGAACTTTCGAACGCTGGACAACCGATGCGTCGTTTCACTCAAACGTTCGTCTTGGGGGCTCAGGCACCGAAGAAGTACTATGTCCATAACGACATCTTCCGCTACCAGGACTTTGGTTTCCCAGATGAGGAGGAAGTTGACTCTGAAGGTCCTGACTCCGGAATGCACGATTCCGGAGAGCGGGAAATCGAGGAAGGTGGTCGTTCCGAACCCGAGGAAGATGAACAACAGAACCAGGTTCAACAGATTTCGGCACCGATCGTTGCCACCGAGCAACACACCGCTGTCGTGATCACCCAACCACCACCCATCAGTGGACAGCCGCTTTACTACCCTCCAGCACCTCAACATGTCCATACTGTGATGCCACCAGTGATAAACGGTTCGGTTCACGAAGACGCTTCCTTGATTGGTCAGCAGCCACTTCAACAGTCGATCCCTCCACCCCAGCAACCGGTGCAGCCACAACAACAACCTCAGTACATCAGCGAGCCTGTGGTGCAAGAACAATTCACACAGGAAGCTGAGGTGGACACTTCCAACGACCAGCAGCCAATCAAGGAAGAAGCACATTCTACACCTAATGAAAGTCATGAGCAAGTCGAGACTGAAAACTTCTCCACTCCAACGACTGATGTTGGGCCTCAGGAACACTCGTTGAGTGCACCGACGAGTACGAGCAACAGCGGACCCAAAACTTACGCTAACTTGGTCAAGTCGTCGTTTCCAGGATCGCAGGGCTTGACGAATCCACAGCCTCCGAAAATTTCAATGTCACCAGTAAGTTCATTTGTCCGCTAATTCTAATTTATCATTCTTCAGGATGGGCATAATAAATATTGTCTTGCTTTGTAGAAAATTCAACTATTTGGTTAAAGTCTTTTTTGGTCGAAAGCCAACTGTTTTGTTGAAAACTCGTCTTTTTCCATAGAAAATTCGTTTTTCTGGATTGAAAATTCACCTCTTCTTTTTAATTGAAAAGTTTACTATCATATTTTTGGTCCAAAACTCATCTCTTCGTTAAAAACTGTACTATTTTGTTGAAAATTGAATTATTTTGTTGATTCAACTATTGTTCTAAAAAGTCGTATTTTTTTGTTTGAAAGTTAATTCTTTTTATTTGAAAAGTAATCTACTATTCTATTTTACGTTCAGAATTCAACTATTTTGTTGAAAATTCAATTGTCTTCTTGAACATTCGTCTTTTTTGGTTGAAGATTTAACTGTTCTGTTGAGAATTCGCCCCTTCGATAGAAAATTCATCCTTTGTTAGAACAGTTATCTTTTTAACTAGAAATTCAACTGTCGTCTAAAAGATTCGATTTTTTTGTTGAAAACTCGATCACTTGGTAGAAGATTCATCTTCGTAGGTTGAAAATTAAACTATTTAGTTCAAAATTCAACTTTTTTGTTGAAAATTCGTCTCATTTGCATGAAAGTTCAACTTTTCGGTTGAAAATTTATCTTTTTGGGTTTAAAACTCAAAATTTGTCTAAATCATTAGACTTTTTAGCTAGAAAACGTACCCCTTTTGTTGAAAATTGTTTGCGGTTCAAAATTCCACTATTTTGGTGAAAATGTAATATATTTCCACTTTGAATATTAGTTATATGGCACCTAAATTAATAATATTTAAAGAAATTTAGCCCCATTATTATTTCCCTATTTTGTTGAGAAGTCAGCCTGCTTTCCCTGTTTTGAGAGCATTTTGAGTTGTGATGTGTGTAATCACTTTCACAATAATTTACATGATATATTTTACCTTGGAGTTCTAAAATGTTAAATTCTTTTCAAAATTTCGATGATAAAGCCATTAGGTCGAATAATTATCCATATAAACGCTTAAACGGTAACCGAGCAGAATTTAATTTTTGACCGTAAAAACCGGGATATAGCCGGGAATTTTTTTTAAGCAGTGGTAATTCTTGTTTTTTTTTTCATTTTGCAAGAATATCAGGAATCACAGTCTGTACCCTAAGCCACATTTTCCCCTTATTTTTCTCAAACTCCCATATAATCCTTATATTTCGCAGCCATCAATAAAGAAATTGTAAGTAGCTTAGAGAAACTACGATCCAAAGAAAAAAAGCAACTGTGTCGCGAAAGAGAAAAAAAAATATCTCACACTTAATTGAGATACTTTTGTTCTTATAAGAATTATATAATTTATAAATCAAATGTTATTTTCCTGTCTAAAAAAGTCCCGAAAATCTCTCAATCATTGTTGTTAAATACGTAATTGGCTTTTTTTTACTTGACGTTTGTATTTTAAAACAAAAATCGAAGTTCGAGCAAGATTTCCATTTTTCGAACCGTTTCTCGTTAGATGAACGATTTTCAGATAAAATCGGTCATTTTAGACAAAAATCATCAGATTTCGAACAAGATGTTGTTGGGTTTCACCTGAAATTGGCATTACTACAAAAAAAGCATTATATTTAAATCCTGTGATTTTTGTTTAAAATAATAGAATTTACAAGCTTGAAGAATTTTGGATTGAGTTTGTGTTTCTTGTCGGGAATTGAAATTTGTATTAAAAAATCATTAAATTGCAAACAGAGTCAATTTTAACAATTTTAGGTTTTGTTGATCTTTTTAAATCGAAAATTGGAATTTTCAAACAAAAATCATAATTTAAACAAAATTTATAATCTCTTAACAATTTTGGGTTATTTTAAGGCCTTTCGTCAAAAATTGTTAGTTTTAATTTTTTGTAAATCATTAGATTTCAAAGATGATTTACATTTTTAGAGCAATTTAAGGTTACGTTAAAGTTTTTCACTGGAAACGGTTATTGTGAGCAAAATTAATTAATTTTCAAAGAAGATTTACACTTTGGAACAATTGTTTATTATTCTTCAGACTACCATTCAGATACATGAAATTCTGAATTTTCACACAATGTTTTTTTTTTCATTCTATACTGGACATTTTATATTTTAATTTAAAAATTGTAAGTGACAAAAAAAGTCTGATCCCTGGAATATGGAAGCTAACTGTAGTCTTAATTTTCTAGCCACCGATAACAAATTTTAAAATGGAGGAAAGATCGCCTTCGCATCCACCCAGCACTGGTCCTTCGTTTCCTTCGAACACAAATGTGCCTACCAATCAACAACCACCTCACAGAGTTCCTAGTAATCAGCAGCCACCACAACAGCAGCAACAGCAGAGACCTCCACGAAGTGGTCCAATGCAAAGAGGTAAGTAATGGATTCATTGAAGGATGTTTATCTTAAAATTTTGTTCTTGTTTCCTAAATCGAATGTCTAAATTTTGATTATTTTAGATGGAGATCGTCGTAGTGGAAGACCAAACCAGTTCACGGATGCTCATCAACTCTTTTTGGGAAATGTACCTCATCACGCAACAGAAAGTGATCTCCGTCAATTGTTCGAGCGATATGGCAGAGTAGCTGAGCTTCGAGTCCACAGCAAACAAAACGACAGAAGTAAAGGTCCCCAAGGTCCCAACAGCAGTACAACACGTGTGCCTAACTACGGATTCATTACTTTCGAGGATTCCCAAGTTGTCGCGAAAGTATTGAATGACTTGGTAAGATACTTATTTTATTCATTAAGCTACCGTCGCCGACACATCGTCCTTTTCCTTTTCGAAATTGACGATTCAACGGAGAAGAATATCAAAATTGACAGTCTCCACTTTGGGTTGCGTTATGCAGCATCGGCCAAAACTAAATCACTGTCAACATCTTTCCGATATGCAAGAATGTGTCTCCTTTTTTTAAACATTTTTAACTTGCGAACTTAATAAATAAGTATGTTTTTTGCTCAACAGCCTATTTACTACCCTGACGAAAACGGACAGATCAAACTTAACGTTGAGGAGAAGAAAATCAAGCCCAGGATGTCGATGGATGGTGGTGGTGGAAGGCCCAGCACTGGTGGTGATAACATGCGTTCAATGGGTGGTCAACAACAACAGCAACAACAGCGCGGTCCAGGTAACAATGATCTTAATGTTATAAATTTAATTTAAACCTCACCGACACATCGTCCTTTTCTTTTTCTAAATTGGCGATTCAACGGAGAGGAATATTAAATTTGCCAGACTCCACTTTGGGTTGCATTATCTAGCAACGGCCAAAACTAAATCACTGTCAACATTGATAAATAATATTATTTTATATATTTCAAACGGAGGGGGTTGACCACTCGACTTTTGATTGTATACTAGATTGCAAGATTTCAACAGGTTTCTAGACTTCACACTCATTCCCATATTTTCAAGAAACTTTGCCCTTTTTCTCGTTTTTTTTTCGTTTTAATGCGAACAGAAATAATAGAATCCAATAAGAAAATCCAATTATTTATGGTTGAAAGTTAACTTTCTTAATTGACAAGTCGAATAATTAATCTTGGCTTCAGAATTAATCGCTTCTGGTTGAAGTTTTCTTGAATTTTGTTAATTCACCTGAATTCTTCGCAGTTCTACTCAATTCAATGGATTCTTTTCTTAGTTTTTGTTTAATTCATCTTGAAGTATTTTATACTAACCTTGAATTCTCAGGCATTTAATTGAGTCCTTTTGAATTCCTTTGAACTTTTCTAAACTCATTTCAAACTTATTGAATTCAATTAATTTTTTCATATATTTGAATTGTTTTCAATTCACTTCAATTTTTATAGAAATTTCATTGAATTCTTCTTGAGTTCCCTTAAATTCCTGTAAATTTACTCGAATGTCACTGAACTCAGTGGAATTTTTTCCAGTTCACTTGAGGCTCTTTAAATTTAATTTAGAATTGTTTTGAAGACTTACGAGTCGAATTTTTTTGTAATTCATAAGAACATGTTAGAAATTAATCACTTTTGGTCACTTTACAGTCTCATCAGAGAAGGTATTAGATTTGTGTAAAATTTGCCCCCCCCCCCCTCCATCCTTTGTAAAATGTCCCGTTTTGAGATCCCCTGAACCCAAAAAACAGGTTTGTGAGTACATTTTGAAAATTCTTGAGAACGCTTTTTTTAATATGTGACAGTCCGCGAAGAAAGGGTCCTAATGCCTCAAAGCTGAATTTTACAGGACGGGCGATCGTAGCAGAGTCCGCAAGCCAGCATTTGAGTAGTGAGGATGCGTATACGAAAAGCACCCCCTCCACTTACCAGTGCACTTTTAGGCATGAGCCAGTGTAGCTCACGGACACATCGCGTGCAGCCATGTGGTAAGTGGTGGGGCTGGCTCTCGTAGGCCTCTCGTTCAGTCTCCGCGTACGCTTATCATGCCTATGTTTGTAGCTTAATAACAAAAAATGTAATTAACCTGAACAATTTCTGATTATTGGAACTGAAAGAGTAACTCAGAAACTATTGATTGGCGTAAGAAAATGAAAATCGATTTTTTCCGCATTAGATCCCTTTCTTCGCGGACGGTCACATATTTACAAATTCTATGGACGGATATTAATACTACTCAAAAAGGCGGACAAAATATTTTCATGACTTTTTTGATAGAAGAAAAATTACCGGAGTAATAGCATTTTCAAAGTTCCAAAAAACAAACGAAAATGAACGTTTTAAGCCAAAAAACGAACAATATGAAAAAAAGGCAAGAGGACAAAATCTTTGATTTTTGAACACCCTACAATATCGTCATAACAGCTTTGTTAATTTTATGAAAAATCAAAAAATTCCAATTTTGATCCCACAAAAAAAAATATTGAAAAATGAAGAATTCCATTTTGTGGTAAAACTATGCAAGATATGAAAAAAGATGAAGAAACAAAAATTGTGCATATAAAAAAGATCTACAAACTTGTTTGAGGCGCATACATATACCCCAAATTCCATATTACCTAAGTTTCATTTGACCGAAAATCTAGTTGCCAAACAATTATTTATTATAATTTTTATTTTGTCGAATTGTCAACTCACATAACCTCTATTTGTCCTAACTAACAATTATCATAATTTCTATTATACTGAATTCACATTCGGCGCAATTTTCGTATTTTCGAATTTTTATTCACCATAACCTTTATTTATCCTAATTTTCATTTAATCTAATTTCTGTTTTTCCGAATTTGTATTCGACATAAATGTAATTTTTCCGAATTTTGACGAATTTGTATTTGTCATATTTTACATTTATCCTAATGCCTAGGTAGCCGAACTGGCATGCGCCATAATTTCCATGTTACAGAAATTTCATTTGTCCTACCTACTTCCGTTCAGTTTCGAAGTAGTTGTTTCCCATCTAGATGTATTTAGTCTGGCCGGTAAGTCAGATGAAGATGGCGCTGTGAAACACTTACTACGGTACCAAATACATTAGGCGCGAAATTCAAATGAGGTCTTTGTTTAGAAATGCATAATCAAAATGCAGCTAGTGTGTTCGGTCGGTAACATGTCCCTAAACACTAATTCGCAAACATTCGCGAAAATTCAAAAGATTGATGCAGAACTGCCTAGATGAAAAATGCGAGAAGGTAAGTGCATACTGAATTACAAAAACATATTTTAATTTATATTTGATCGTATCATGTACGCAATATTACTTGATTTTATATATCAGCAACAAGGGAGAAAATGGGTTGTAGGTGTTCTGTAAATAAGTAACATTATTCTTTAATTACATTTGTGAACAATTTATTGGATACCAATTAAAAAAGGTGAAGCAGTAATTTACAATTACATTCCACATTTGGGTAACTCCGTATAAAGAATCAAGTTTAAGTTGCTCTGTATATGGAAGCAGGTCTTTCTTTGGCAACTCGATTTTTTGCAATAAAAGAAACGAGAAAACTGTTCTGCCGCACGTAATAAAATATTAACAAATTCTACACAATAGTAAATGTTGCAGAGAACCACAGAATATTTTATTACGTGCTGCAGATTGCCCTGCTTTTTCTTAGTTTATCGCCAAAAGTCAAAATCGATAAAAATGGACTTGAATGCCATATACCGAGCAACTCTAAGCTGATTCTTTATGCATACTCACCCGAAATTAAGAATGTACTAAAGTTATCTCAAGTTCAGAAAAGAGCACTGTTAAAAATGATTTATAAAATCGAGGAAAATATTCCCAATCTTTTGCTTGTAACTAATTTTAAAACAAAAATGAAGGCGAAGTTGAGAAAAAAATATTTTATGTTCAAATTCTTTATTTCACAATAGTTACTTAGGGATTTATGTTTTTGATTTAACTTTAGGTAAAAGTTGCAATTCTTATTTAATCGTAATGTTATAGGGCGCATTTTATTCATTGAGAGATTCTCTAGAAATCTCACTGGTACGTTTTTATTAAACAAATTTTATTTAAGAAAAGTATTTTTTATAAACTGAACAATTTTATAAGCCCTAAATAAAAAATTTTTAAATAAAAACGTACCGAATATACTTGCAGAGAATCTTGCAGGAAAGAAAACAAGTCATACAAAATTAGAATTAAATAAGAATTGCACAACACAAATAAGAATTGAACACAAAACTATAAATAACTAATATTAAATAAATTCTCTTTCGAGATTAGTTACAATTAACAATTCTCTTCGTGTTTATAAATTATTTTTTACAATGTACATTTTTGAATTTAAGATAAGTTTAGTACATCCCTAATTTCATATTCTACGCAGCAGTCAAGCTGTTAACAAGTTATTGGCAATCAATTAAATAATATTCTCATTTGCGAAAATGCGATCAATTAGGTATTTGACTTTCTGGTCAGCTAACTTCACTTCATGGAGTGCTGAGCGGAAAACCGTGGCACCATATTCAAGTTTTTGGCGCTAATTACGAGTTTTTTTTGTGGTTTTCTTTAATACAAATTGTTTCTACTACCAAAAATTCTACTTTCTATTGATAATTAAATACTTATATGAATTGTTTAAACAATTTATTATTGTTTTGAGCAATTTTCTTTTATAAGAGAATAGGAAAGTCGGAGTTTTTTCTGAATTTTTCAAGTTTTCAGTTCGAACAAGACAATAAACGATCAAATTTGAAAGAAGTAGTTGTTTAAACTATTTTTGAGTTTTTATATTTATACCTATCAAATATTCAACTTTTTGTTCACTTTTCAATTGGAGTGAGGTAATAATTAATTAAATTTGAAAAACATAATTGTTTAAACAATTTATTATTATTGTTAATATTCTCTACAAATAATGCTAAAAGGTTTCGGCTTTTTTTTGAAAATTTCTACTTTTTGTCCACTTTTCACTTGGAGTGTGTTAATAATTAATTGATGCATTAAAACTCAAAAAAATATTTCAATGCATTTTTTGGACCACCAAAGCAATATTTTAGGCCCTGAAGAAATTACAAAATATAAAATATATAAGGTTCCACGTTTATGTAATGAATATTAAATATATATATATATAACTTTTGTAATCTATTCAAAATTCCTTGGAATGTTTTAAAATACCCTGAAGCCTTCAAAATGCTCTAAAATTCCTTTAAATTCTTCAAAATAATTGAGAGGCTCAATTCAGACATATCAAATCATAATTTTTTTCTCTTTTCTGTTCATAGTTTAAAACAAATGTTGCATTTGTCAATCGAATGAATCAACACATGCCTTCGTTCCATGTGGCCATCAATCAATTTGTCTTGGGTGTTCGGAAACATATGGCAACTCCAACAGAAACATAGTTTGTCCAGTTTGTCGTGCCAGCACCATAATGGTCATTAGGATTTTTAATTAGCAATAAAAATAAGCGACTGTGATGGTAATTGCAATATCCAAATTGAATTTCAAGAATTTATGTGCGTGCAATTGAACTTATTTATTATAATTAATTAATTTTACGTGTTAAGACTTTTTGTATCTGATCACATTTTCACAACTAATAATATTACAATAAGCGACTGTGATGGTAATTGTAATATACAGATTCAAGTTTAAGAATTTATGTGCGTGCAATTAAACCTATTTATTATAATTAATTTTACGTAGTAAGACTTTTGTAATTAGCTATTTTGACTTAATCGCCAGCTATCTTCACTTCGTCGAGTGCTGAGGGGAAAAGAATGGACCAAATGCATGGGATTTGGTCAATTTCAGACCTATTTTATTAACAACCTCGTAAGAAATAACTGTTTCTATATAAGTATATTTGGAAATTAGTTTCTATTTTTCAAGAACTATTATAGTGAAATGATAATAATGATTATTTATTACGAAGATATTACAAAGTAATATTTTATCCCATGCATTTGGTGCAAATGAGCATATTATTTAATTTGTTGCCAATAATTTGTTTATAAATTGACTGCTGCGTACAATATGGAATTAGGGATGTAATAAATCAAGGTCAAAAATGAGCATTGTAAAAATTAATTTATAAACACGAGGAGAATTGTTAATTGTAACTAATCTCAAAAGAGAATTTATTTAATATTAGTCATTTATAGTTTTGTGTTTTTTTTCTCTGTGGGTGAAAGTTGCAATTCTTATTTAATTCTAATGTTGTAGGACTTATTTTCTTTCTTGCAAGATTCTCTACAAGTATCTTCGGTACTTTTTTATTTGAAAAATTGTTATTTAGGGTTTATAAAATTGTTCAGTTTATAAAAATTACTTTCCTTAAATAAAATTTGTTTAATAAAGACGTAACAGAGAGATTTCTGGAGAATCTCTCAAGGAATAAAATGCGCCCTGTAACATTAGAATTGAATAAGAATGGCAACTTTTACCTAAAGTTAAAGAAAAAAAATAAACCCCTGAGTAACTATTGTGAAATAAAGAATTGCTACCTGAAATATTTTGTTCTCAAATTCGCCTTCAATTTTGTTCCAAAATTAGTTACAAACAAAAGAATGGGAATATTTTCCTCGATTTTATAAATCATTTTCAACAGTGCTCTTTTCTGAACTTGAGGTAATTTTAGTACATCCTTAAGTTCGGGTGAGTCTGCATAAAGAATCAGATTAGAGTTGCTGGGTATATGGCATTCAAGTCCATTTTTATCGATTTTTACTTTTGGCGATAAACTACAAAAAAGCAAGGCATTCTGCAGCATGTAATAAAGTATTCTGGGGTTCTCTGCAATATTTATTATTGTGTAGAATTTGTTAATATTTTATTACGTGCTGCAGAACAGTTTTCTCGTTTCTTTTATTGCAAAAAGTCGAGCTTTCAAAAAGACTTGCTTCCATATACAGAGCAACTTAATACAGAGTTACCCGAACGTGAAATGTAATTGTAAATTACTGCTTTACCTTTTTTAATTGTTTTCCAATAAATTGTTCACAAATGTAATTAAAGAATAATATTACTTATTTACAGAACACCTACAACCCATTTCCTCCCTTGTTGCTGATACATAAAATCAGGTGATGTCGCGTACAAGATAAAATCAAATATAAATCAAAATATGTTTTTGTAATTCAGTTTGCACTTACCTTCTCGCATTCTTCATCTAGGCCAGGGGTCTCCACAATCCTTCCAGTTGGAAGGACTCTGTTCTGAAATTTGAACGTGGTGGCTTTTTTTTAAGGGTTCGAAGCAGCTCGAATCAGGTAAAGGATTTTGACAGTTCTGGGTCAAAGCAGAGTAGATCCGACCTATTTGCCTGGGATCCCCAGTAGATACAGGGTCTATGTTTGGAGACCCCTGATCTAGGCAGTTCTGCATCAATCTTTCGAATTTTCGCGAATATAGTGAAGCCCGGATCTAGCTCCCCTGAATTTTGCCCTTCCGAGAATTGACGCCGCGCCGTGGGGATACGTAAGAGGCGTTTGTGGGGGGATGTGAAGTGTGCACTCAGGCGTGACAAAACTACTAAAAAACTAATGTATTTGGTACCGTAGGAAGTGTTTCACAGCGCCATCTTCACCTGACTTACGGGTCACACTAAATACATCTAGATGGGAAACAACTACTTCGAAACTGTACGGAAGTGTGGTAGGACAAATGAAATTTCTGTAACATAGAAATTATGGCGCATGCCAGTTCGGCTACCTAGGCATTAGGATAAATGAAAATTAAGGAAAATGAAATTTATGACAAATGATAATTCGGATGAATGTAAAATATGACAAATAGAAATTCGTCCAAATGAATATTGGGTTATGTGGAAGTTCGGAAAAATTACATTTATGACGAATACAAATTCGAAAAAAAAACAGAAAGTAGATTAAATTAAAATTAGGATAAATAAAGAGTTCTGAGAATAATAAATAACAAATGTATAGTTTGAAGTTGTTTTATTCCATTTATAAAATATTCTATATTACAAATGTTACAAGATTAGAATTTTGTTCTTTAAATAGTACAGGTCTTTAAGGTTCTTTAGGTTCTTTGAATATAATAGGTCAGATAAAATGAAAAAGTAGTAAGGGAAAATCAGGGAATTTTGAAAATGAAGTTTTGCGGCGACTCTGTGTTTCCTTCTTTTTTATCAAAAAATTATAAATCAGCTAAGTTTTCTAAACCTCACCGAGTCATCTAGCAATGCCAAAACTAAATCACTGTCGACAGTAATAAATAATATTATTATATATATTTCTAACTGATTGAAAGATTTCACGGATCTCAAAAGCTTTCACAAAGTTTTACAGATTTCTGAAAGATTTCAAAAGATATTTGAAAGATTTCGAAAAAATTTACAGATTTCTCAAAGTTTTTACAAAGATTTCGGAGATTTCACAATGATTTCAACAGATTTCCAGACTTCACATTCATTCCCGTATTTTCCAGAAACTTACCCTTTTTTTCGTGTTTTCGTTTCAATGAGAACTGAATTAATAGAATCCAATACGAAAATCCAACTATTTCTGGTTGAAAATTAACTCTATTTAATTGAAAAGTCAAAAATTATATTTTTGGTTCAGAATTCATCTCCTTTGGTTAAAAATTATACTATTTGGAAACCAATAAAAAATTTTGATTTAATCTTGTTTGGTTGAAAGTTAATTCTTTTTAATTGAAAAGTGGAATATTACATTTTGGGTTCAGAATTAACCTCTTTTAGTTAAAAATGTAATTATTTTGATGAAAATTCAACTACTTTGTGAATGTGTCATTTAAGGGTTAAAAAATAATATTTTTTATTTGAGGATTTTGAATATTTGTCTTTTTTTTGTGGAAAATCAAACTATTTGGTTAAGAATAGAAGTAATTTTTTTTACTAATTCCTCCCTTTTGCTTCAAAATCAATTGTTTGATTGGTAACTTAATTATTATAAACAAAAATTAACTGTTTTGTTGGAAAGAAAATTACTTTTTTTTTAAAGTAATATTTTTAAATAAAAAATTCGTCTTTTTTATAGAAAATTCGACCTATTGGATTAAAAGTTTCATCTTTTTTCGTAGGAAATTTCTTGATTAAAAATTCGTCTTTTATGTTTGAAATTTCAACTGTCTTATAAAAAAATTATCTTCTTGCCTTGAAGTTTGATCATTTTTGTTTGAAAATTCAACCATTTGATTAAAAATTCAACAATTTGTTGAATATTCATCTCGTTAGCTTGAAAATTAAACTATTTGGTTGTAAATGTAACTGTAACGTCTAAAATTGTTTTCGTTGAAAAATCAACTATTCTGCTGAAAATTCATCTTTCTTGATTGGAAATTTACTTTGTTCTTAGTGAACTGTTTTCTAAAACATTTCAATTTTTAGCTTGAAAACTCAACTCTTGCTAATAATTTATATCTTTTGGTAGAGATTTAATTTTTTCGGTTGAAAAGTCTACACATTAATTGTAATTAGAAGAATTTATTACCCTATTGTTCCATTATTTTCGTGAAAAATCACCTTATTCTCATTGTTTTGAGAGCATTTTGGTGCTGTGAAGTCTGGATTTCACAAAGGTTGCAAATAATTTCACAACAATTGTAAAGACTAAAATATTTTACCAAGGCTTGTACACCAGATGTCAAAAGTGATCAACCCCTCTCTTCAAACTTAAGATTGTTAAGTATCAAAGGCCTTAATCTGAAATCATTTAAATATTTCCAGGTGGTCCAGGAGGAATGAGAGGCGGAGGTTCACGAGGAGGTCCTCGAAGTTACCCTCGTAGTGGTGGTGAAGGCGGCAGAGGTGGTGGTGGAATGAGACAGCCAGGCAACCCGAGCAACCAGAACTACGCAAACAGACGCTAACCATCGTCGCGATTCCCACCTTCTTCTTGGAAAATATCAGCATTCTCTGAAAATATCAGCGGTACCTAAATAAACGCCCTGGCAACATCATGTCTCAGCGCGACCGGCGAGACTAACAATCTCCCACCCAATCTTAGGCGCAACACCTCAGATCTTGGGAACTAACTATTCTTATCGTCAATTGAAGAAACACACGGAAAAAAACTGGGAGACTTTTGTTTTCCTGCATGTCGCGCGTTGCTCGTACTTTTCTTCGTAATAACGGATTGCGGCAATAACAAACCACGGTGCGAATACCGGTCCATTTTTATTTATCGATTATCTTCACAAACTCCGAGGACTTTCAACTTTTTAAGTCTGCTAACATTTTGATTCGACTAACTTGTTGATTGAAGATATGAGAAGGAAGGAGATCGAGAGAAAGAGAGACTCAGCCAACAGACACTTTCATCTCATCCTTACGACACACGACACTTTACACAAACTCACAATCGACAGGTATCGATTCTGAGAAGGTATCTCAATTCTTAAACTGCAGCTGGACTTTAGCAGTAATTAGTACACCGACTTTCTATCGCCTGTCCATCTTTTCTGACTTGATTCAGCCTCCTTCTCTTTCCTTCTCCAAAATCATTTCTCAGAGATGATGGTGGAGTTAGCAAATTCTTTTCCATTCGAATTTGTCCGTGTCGATTCACCCTGACCTCGAAAAACAACCTACGTCTGCTTAGAAACTATTGGCAAAAAGAGGCGTCGACCGAACAATAATTATTATTATTATTATTATTATTAAGATAAGCAAACTCTGTCATCGATGTCCAAAATCACAAGTTTCAACACAAACGGAAACGGTATTCGTAAATTTGACACTGCTCAATAACGATAAATTTATTGATACCGATCCTGTTTTTGTATAGATTAGATAGAAATAGACTCTCAGTTTGAATACAAATTTTCTTCGGTGATATATTTATAAAGGCACGTTTAAATATTCAAAATTGTATTTTTTTTCATTTTTTTTTTATGGTCGGCGATTCATTGTTGGAGATCTTCAGAAGTACTTAATATTAAAAAAAAAAGTTTTAATAGTTCAATTCGTTTGAGTCTTACTATCCGAATTTCGGTACATTTTACACTGCCAGGTGATTTTATTCCTTGGGTTTAAAATTTGTAATCCAAATTTTAACCGAATTTCGAGAAGTAAGCATTAAGTTTTTCATAATTTTCTAGTCATCCAAAAATTTTGAAATGGTTTATTTTAAATAGAGAAGAACTCAACCAATGAAGCCTCTCGAACCACGGAAGAAGCTTTATAAATTTCGAAATTTAATGAAATTAAATTAACGAGTGAAACGTCGACACGTAATTTCTAGATCTTTATTTGCCAGTCGCAAAAGTTTTGGACTTTCTATCTAATTTAGGTGCTTTAAATTGCAAATGAAAAATTAAAATATAGGAAATATACAGAGATAAAATTGAAATTGGTTTTTAGAGGAAGCCGAAGTAAATTTCGCTGTGATTTCAAGTTTTCAAGTCTGAGTTGAACTATCGAGAGGCGTTTCCTTTTTTCTTACTGACCTTGGAGACTAATAGTCTGTATTAAACAGCTACGTTATAGTTTGTAATGGAATATGTTGTGTCGCTGCGACCAGGCTGTGACAAGTTTTCCAGATCGCATTCTTAAATGTTGCTCCATTTTTCTTAAAAAGAAAACATCAAGAAAGAAAGAAAAAAGAAATTACTCAGGTTCAAAAATCCTATTCGAAAAGTCACAACTTGGAAGTAGCTTTACAAGACGATTTCGCATCGCGAGGAACGAATTTCACATCGATGTAAGAAGTAAATGAAATTTTAGGTTTCTAATCCACCGACGATTTACGTTTCTTGTTAATGCTTCTCTTTATACTTTATTATATATAATATTAATATATATATATCTATATCTATACCGTTGCCCTAGGAACGCGTGATTTATCGAATTTTTGTTACGAATAGGGCACAGGTGTCATAGATATACCCTTTTAAGGGAGACTTTATATCAACTCTTTGTTAAGTTTAGCACGACTTATTTTTAATATTTTTTTTCTCATTTTTTTATGGTAATTGCGGATCGTTTTGCTTGTTTTAAAGCTCAAGTGGATCATTGGTTTTCGAACTCGCGACGACCACAGATTAGATTTTGTGCGCACTTTTCAGATTGTTCTTAACAATTGGGTAGAAAGGACTCAGGTTTAGCTAGATAATTTTTTATTCGAACTTTAATGAAACTGCTTCATTTTATTCAGTTGTTTAAGCGACGTTTGAAAATGACGTGCACGAAATCCGGAGGAGTGTGAATTAATTTTAAAAATTAATTTTCATTCGATTTGTTTTTTAAGTGAGAGAAAATTAGAGAAATGATCGTTGCGAGGGAGAATTAAAGGGAAGAAGTTATCGGGGGAAACGCTTATCTTAACTAGTTGCTAGTCGGAAGAAAGGCGCGGGGTAATCGAAAAAAAAAATTCCTGCAATGCGAAATCGTCAAAATGTACGCGAAACTCAGTAAATTTTTAGTGTGAATGTTTTTCTTTTTTAAGTGACTATAGGTAATCATTAAAGTAATAATTATAATATTAACTACGAACGAAAGCAAAAGCAAAAGAAACACAAATCATAATGATAATGATTATTATAACGATTAATGAACTAGAGGATGGCGATAATTAAATTGTGAATTTTTGTAGCATACATTTTTATTTTGGCTGGTTAGGCCACTTTGTGTGTACAACCGTGGACAACGTTACTTCGATAAAAGTATAATGTTAAATTAAAAATGAGAGAAACCGACAAACGTAAAATGTATTGTAACTTTTTGCATTTAGTAATAATATACCTTACAACCCGTAATCAAGTCTCATAATCATTCCTTAAAACATCGGGTCCTGTCCACTTACCATTTTTTAAAATAATTATTTCAGCTTAGAAGATTTTATTTTGCTTTTGTTTTGATTATATTTCTAGGTTTTTGTTGCTGCAAAATAGAAGATTTTAGTTAAGGACCGTTCTAGAATAAAATATGAGTTATTTACAATTATCAAATATTTGGTAATTGTAATTCCAAGGTGACAGATAGTCAATTTTTATTTCTTAAATTGCGTTTACAAAATCAAAAATTGCTTTTTATTAGATTTTTTATTTTTAAATACTTTAAATGTACATTTTAAATGCGAATATTTTCCGATGCGTTCGAAGTTGTATTATTTAAGTGCGAGTTATTTAAATAATTGTACAATTTATTAATTTCGATGTTAGATGCTCAGGCATTCAAAATAAGCATTTCAACGTTGAATGATCAGGACCTTGAATTTGAAATTAATCTTTCAATATGACTACAATATTTGGAAAGGATTAACGATTAACTTGAGTATGTTCAAATATTTACAGTAGTAGAAGCGTTTTTTTTTTAATTCGGAGCGACTTACAATTTTATTTTTCAATTTAATTTTTAAACCTCTAATTTTGAATGGTTACAATTTTAGAATTCTGAATTTTCATGTTGAACGCTAAATAAAAAATTTTTCCCTTTCATAAGTTTCAATTTTGCAATTACAATTGAAATGGTTACATTTTGAAAAGTATAAAAAGAATGTGAAAATTGTTATTTTATTTACAATAATAGAAATTTTAAAGGGGTTGAGTATAAAGCAGTTTTAATATCACAATTCTTGGTAATTATAATTTTTTTCAATTTTAAATTCAGTTCAGATTCGTCTAATTTTCAGCGTTCTGCAATGGAAAGTTTTTGAATATTTCACATTTAAAATTACTTTGTATTTCGACTTCTTTTTTAGTATAATTCAATTTTAAAGGTTTATGATTGAAAATTTTTTCATTTTAACTGCGAAAATTAAGGTGAATTTATTTTTGGATCTTAGAAAAATTTGTCCAATCAATTTTAATGTTAAATTATAATTTTGTTTACTCAATAAATAACAAATTCAAATTGTGGAAGCTTTGACTTTCTAACATTAAATTTAGTTTTCAATTTTGACTTGTTAAATTTTAATTGCTTCGAATAAAAAATTATTTAAATACATTTTTCATTTTTTTTGCGCTTTTAATTAGAAATAATGCAATTTCAATTCCTTTAAATTTTAAATTATCCAGTTTTCAAAATTAAAATCTTAAATTATTCAATTTTGTACCTTTTGAAATTATCCTATTTTCGAAGTTTTAATCTGAAATCATTCAACTTTGAGATTTTTCAATTCAAAATAAAATTGTTCAATTTTGAATTATTTGAATTAGAAATACAATTTCAAATTATTCAATTTTAAACGCTTTTATGTAGAAATTATACAAGTTCATTTACTTTTCATTCTGTTCGAAATTTTGTCCGTTTTTTTTAAATTTGACCTAATCTAAAATTGTTTGATTTGGAACGTTTTTAGTTCATGATCATTCAATATATTTAAAAAAAATTGCAAACGGTTTTAATTATAAATTATTAATTATTGTTTTGAAAATGTTTAAAACCTAATATTAAAAAATTTGTTTAAAAATAGATTTTTTTTAAATAGATTTTTTTTAATTTACAGTTTTACTATAATTGTATTTCTCATTTTAGACATCTTAGAAAAGGTGAGTTAAATTCCTATTTCTATAATATTGCAAATCGTATTCCTTACAGATAAAAAAATCTGTATAAACTCTAAAAATATAGAAGAGACAAAAACTATATTTTTCTGAAATATTTCACTTTCTTCTCAGATATTTGATTAAAAAAATGTATTTATCGTGGTTCATTATAATCGCTTTTTATTTGAACAAGGTGGAATACAAAATAATTACAAATGTTGTTTTCAGCTCATTCGAAAATTATTCTCCTCGGAAAAAATAAATATCTCCTAGAGAATCGAAAAAACAGCGGACTTCCTCGATTGTCTTACAGATCGGCATTGAGCTTCCACGACTTGTTGTGTATAGCAAAAGCAATAAATATAGTGCGTGTGTAATGTGTATAAAAAAAAAATGAAATGATAGTTGGAACGCATGTGGCCAAAAGATCAAACGGGATTGAAGGAAGGACTGATGAGATCATCTTGAAGTTGCGAGACTTCCAGACTTACTCTCTGCATTTGGATTCTGCAGTCTGTACCGGTCCACTGACCGTTTCGGATGATTTTGTTCTTTTTCCACCACCGAGAGGAAAGAAGGGGAAACGGGAAATAAGGAAAAAGGAAAGACGGATAGAACAGTGTAAACCAAGAACCGATCGCGGTGAGTTCACTCTCAATTTTATTCCTAATAGCATAAATTGCAAAACTGATATCGATCTAGAATCAATATTTGACTCCACAATTCAAAATTACTCACTTTATCAATAATTTCTTTCCCGAAGGAAAATATTTTTCGATTTTCAGAAGATTGAGTGCAAACTTTTCGAGAGCAAAAGTATTTCTTTGCAAAATATGTAAAATTTCGAAACTCGGGCAATCAAACTTCAAAATTCAATTTTTAATTAGAACTTGGCTTAAAGATTATTAAATTTTTAATGATAAGTAGTAGGAAAAATATTCGAGCGTACAAATTTCTGCTTTTTTAAATTGTAATAGTATAGAGACAAAACAAAGGCTGCATGTTTGTAACGTTACTCGGGTTTCATTGTATCTTCTTTTTATTTTATTTTATTTTTTCAAAAGCGAGCCGAGAGGAAGTTAATTTCAGTTTGTAAAATACTTCAGGAGGTTTTTTTGTTTTCAGAATGAAAGTTCATCGATTTTTTCATTTTATTTACTTTCAACGATTCCTTCCAGTTGGAGCTTATAATAGCAAATCTAAATGGTGAAAATCCAACGCTCCCAATTTCATTTTTCTAAAATTAAAACACTTGAAACAACAATTTTATTATGACGAATTGGGATTGAAGTTAAAAATACCCAAGGCTCTTAAAATCGATAAATGTTTAAAGAAGAAACAAAAATTAAAAAGTTCTGACTCGATATCTGAAGTTCTTATTATAAATCTCTTATAAGTATTTTTATAATACTAGAAATTCTGTTATATGTTTCTATAAATAATAAAAAAGTTGAGCTTGATAATATGAAAATAGCTCTAATCAAGGTTTTTATAGCATCGAAGTAAGATCAAAGGCTATTTGCAAATAGCTTGTGGTTCTAAAAGAGCATATATTCATTAAATAAGCATAAGTGAACACTTTATGCTTTTGCTCGGGCAAAAAGGGAATGCAGAAGGAATAATATTCCTTTTGCTTTGCAGTGGCTTCAATATGCCTTCCGTTTGTGGGCGTTTCCTTTACTTATCTAAATACCAAAAGCATATAGGAAGTCTCGGTTTTACATTTGACGTTAACATGTGTTTATTTCCTTCCCCAGAAGCCTGGGATTGAAATGAGAAATAGGGAGAAACCATGTCACTGAAAACGGAAGTTCAATTCTTATCCATAAATCTGACATGGTTTGATATTCCCATCATGATCTATTTACTTATTTTATTTGTTATCTGTTTTCGTTCAAGATAATTAAAACTAATATTTAGAAATGTCAATATTTAATTATTAATAATTTTTTGTTTAAAAAATTAAGAATAATATTTGCTTAATCTAAAACTATTTATCAAAAAGCGAAAATCTTGAGAAAAATTAAATCAATATATGCTTTTCACTCAGTAATGCTTATGAATTCTTATTAAGAATTTTAATTTCGAGAGTAATTGGGAAACATTGGATAACATATTTACGAATTTTCTTGAATTTGAAAGGTCAAAAGCAGAAGTTTATCTATACACATGGAAAAATAACTCGATAAATTAATTAATTGTTGGAAGATGTTATTAACATTTGATGGTATTGACGTCCGAGTTTTTAAATTTTTAAGTAATACAAATTTGGATGTTAAAATGATTACTTCGGACAAGCAATTTTTGTAGAACAAGAAAAAATCTGCCTCGGCCCGGATTTGAACCGGGAACGCCACTATCTATGAGTGAAGCGTTAACCAGTTACGCTACCGAGGCACCTTTGGTTAATGCTCCACTCATGGATTAGCGTTCACGGTTCAAATCCGGGCCAATGCATATTTTTTCTTATTCTTAAAAAAAAATTTGTTCGAAGCAATAGTTTTAACATCGAAAATTTAATAATATTTATTATAATTTAGAAGATAATAATGTATTTAAAAAAAGTATTGAAATATTGTGCTTTGTTTTTAACAAAAAATCCAATTTTTTTTTTCAACCTATAATTTTTGACTTGATTGAGATATTTATCGTTTTCTTTCTAATTGTGATAGCGTTTATCGCCTTATTTTTAAATTCGACGAATAATTCGAAAAAGTTTTATAATTCACAAAATGGCGGTGCTATAGCGACTGAAAAACCTTTTTTGGTTCAAAATTCAATTACTAAGTTGAAAGTGGAACTACTTTGTTGAAAAATTCATTTTTTTGGTTGGTGATTCATCATTTTAGTTAAAAAATATTCTTTTTTTTTGTATCTATTCTATATTTGTTTGAATATTTATCTTCTTTTCTTAAAAATTCAACCATTTTATTGAAAATTTCTGTAATTTGTTGAAATTTTGTCTTTTGTGGTAGAAAATTAATCTTCCTGGTGACTAATTCTCCTTTTTGTTTGAAAGTTCAAGTATTTTGTTGAAAATTAATCTTTTTTTGGGTAAAAAATTAATCTTTTAGGTACGAAATTGATTTCTTTAACTTTAAAAATTATTATTATTTTTTTAATTGAAAATTTATTTTTTTAACTGAAAATTTAACTAATTCATGTTCGGTTGAACATCAATCTTCTTCAGTTGAAAACTTTCACTATTTGTTTAAAAATTTCTGTTTTTTGTTCAAACTTTGTATTTTGTGGTAGAATATTAATCTTCTTGGTGCCTAATTCACTTTTGTGGTTGAAAATTCATGTATTTTGTTGTAAATTGATATTTTTTTGGGTAAAAAATTAATCTTCTAGGTTCAAAATTAATTTCTTTGGTTGGAATTTTTTTTTTTTATTGAAAATTAGTTTTTTATATTAAAAATTTTACTAAATTTGTTTTTGAATTTTTTTATAGACATTTAATCTTTTTGGTAGAAAATTCATTTGTTTTATTGAAAATTGAACTATTTCGTTGAAAAGTTATTTTATTCGCTTAAAAACTTATTTCTCTAACTGAACATTAAACTATTTTATTCTTTGTTGAAAATTAATCTTTTTCAGTGGAAAATTCATCTTTATTTGTTTAAAAAATTGTCTTTTTTGGTAGTAAATTGACTGTTTTGATTAAAAAATTCATGTATTTTGTTAAAAATTATTTCTTTTTTTGTAGACAATTAGTCTTTTTGGTTGAACTTTCAATTCTTTAGTTGAAAAGTATTTTGTTATTGATAATTAATTTTTTTGAGTAAAAATTTAACTATTACATTTTATGTAGATTTTTTTGTATAGAAATTTAATCTTTTTCGTAGAAAATTATTTTTTTTTTGTTTGTTAAAAATTTAACCATTACGTTGAAAATTGATGTTATATGCTTAAAAACTTATTTCTCTAACTGAAAATTAAACTATTCTATTTTTTGTTGAAAATTTATCTTTTTTAGTTAAAAATTCATCTATTTTGTTGAAAAACTGTATTTTTTAGTAGAAAGTTGATCATTTGGTACAAATTTCATTTATTTGGTTAAAAATTAGTTTTTTTATCGAACATTATTTTTTTTAACTAAAAATTTAACTATTCCGTTTTTTGTCGGAAAATTTTTTTTTATAGATGTTTCATCTTCTGGGTTGAGAATTCAACTATATGATTACAAATTTATTTTTTTGATTATAGATGCATCATTTTAGTTAAAATTTCATTCACTTATTTTGTTACAAAATCGTCTTTTTAGTCGTAAATTCAATTACTTTGGTAGGAAATGGGTATTTTTGAGTTGTAAATTCAACTTTTTTTAAAAATTCGTCTTTTATGACTTGAAAACGCAACATTTTGGATGAGAATTTTTTCTTTGTTGAGTGAAAAATCCTTCTTGGTTAAAAATTCAACTCTTTTGTTGAAAATATGTATTTTTTGGTTTAATTTCACAGCTTTTTTATTGAAAATTAAAATATTTCTTGATGTAAATATCAACTATTGCACTTTTTATCAAGAATTAATTTTTTTATCAAAGATTCATCAGTTTGGTTAAAAATTTAACTATTTTGTTAAAAATTTCCTTTTTTTTTTGGTTGATGAAAATTAATTATTTTAACTGAAAATGTAATGCTTTATGCGGGCGAAGCCATTTTTGAGGCTGGGAGAATTTTTTCCCCTACAAATAATTTTGAAATTTTTCTTCGCAAAACTTTTTTAGACATAACATTTGCTTGCATCTGTCGTTGTTTTCGAGAACAATTAGAAAATTCGATTTTATGAAAAAAAAATTCTCCTGACCAAAAACGTTATTTAGCCTACGGCCCTACATAAAACTTACAAGATGTCCTTCTTATAAAAGAACAAATTCAACAAAAAACTGGAAAAGAATATAAGTGTGAGTTTCTTGAGAAAATCGACTTTTAATATTTTCAGAAAAACCACCGACATTTTGTTAATTTTTAACCTTTTTTTAAATTTTCCAGTGGATTTCCAAATAAGACTATAAATTCTATCACAATTAGAAAGAAAATGGTCAATATATCAATTAAGTCACAAGTTATAGAAGTTAAAACAATTTTTTTTTTTTCGAAAAACAAAACATATTCTCAAAATTTTATTCCTATACAAAAATTCGGCTATCACAAGCATATTGAAATTTTAAACAGAGAAAAGCCCAAAATTTGTTTTATACCAACATATTTTAAATGATAGAAATACAGATTAAAATTTAAAAAAACTATATAATCCAACTAAAACTGACCAAAAATTTCTCAAATTTACGATTTTCTTCGTTTTATACACCCTTCAAATCCATGAAAATATTGTTAAAAATCTAAAAAAAATACATTTATTTTGGCAAAATATAACTTTTTAAATGAGATCAACATGCTTTAAAAAAACACGTATTTTTCAATGAGTTATGACTGAAAAACATGTTTTTTTTTTAGAAAAATTACAGATTTCATATCTTTTTTCTCTTTTTTTTATTGGTTTTTATGACTGACAATTTTATGCTATAAGTATGTGCACTATGCAATACTAGGACTATATTTCAATACGTTTTAAGTTATTAAAATCGTAAAATTAGTACAAAGACGTAATTTCGAACGATAATCTCGCTTTTTCAGTAAATTAAAACATCAAAATATAATCCTACTATCAAATAGTATACATCTTTATGGTGTAAAGTTGCCAATAGTAAAGCATGCACAAAATTTTAGGATCCGTGGATTTTTGACATTCAAATTTTTTTTATTATTTTGTTGAAAATTCAAGAATTTTTCTTAGAAAGTAATTTTATGTTGAAAAATCATCTTTTTGGGTTGAAAAATTATATATTTTAGTCGAAATTTCAACTTTATGGTAGAAAATCACAACTTGTTGGTTTAAAATTAATCTGTTTGGTTGAACATTAATTAGTTCAACTGTTTTTGTTTTAAAATCAAAATGGTTTTGAGTTTAAATATCAACTATGGAAATTTTTGTTGAGAATTCATATTTTTTTGTTGAAAATTCAACTACTTAGTTGAAAGTGGAATTGCTTTGTTAAACACTAATTTTTGTTGATGATGATTCATCATTTTAGTTGAAAAAACTTATTTCTGTTGAAAACTATTATTTTTTGTTTGTAAATTACTTTTTTAGACTGAAAATTGAACTATTCCATGTTCGGTTCAAAATTGATCTTTTTTAATTGAAAATTAATGTATTTTGTTGAGAATTTGTATTTTTAGGTAGAAAATTAATCTTCTTGGTTGAAAATTCAACTATTTGGTTAAAAATTAATCTTTTTGGCTGAAGATTCTTGAATTTAGTTACAAATTTATTTCCTTAACTGAAAATTTAACTATTTCAGTTTTTGTAAAAAAATTGATCTTTTTGATAGAAATTTAATCTTCTTTGTTGAAAAATCATCTGTTTAGTTGAAAATTGAACGATTTTGTTGATAATTCTTTTTTGTTGTTGAAAATTTATTTTTCTAACTGAAGCTATAACTATTGTATTTTTGGTAGAAAATTAATCTTTCGGCTTGAAAATTCAACTATTTGGTTTAAATTTCCATTTTTTGTTGAATATTCATCCTTTTAGTCGACAATTTATTTCTTTGGTTGAAAATTTAACTATTTCGTTGAAAATTCTTTTTTTAGATGAAAATTAATTTTTTTAACTGAAAATGTGACGTCCATTTTGTTTGTAAATTTATTTTTTTTTTAGTTGAAAATTCAATTATTTTTGTAGAAAATTCATATTTTCGTGTTTAAAATTCATCTGTTTTGTAAGAAATTTGTCTGTTTGGCTTGAAAATTCAATGTTTTGGCTAAGATTTTTTTCTGTATTGATTGAAAAATCTTTCTTTGTTAAAGTATCAACTCTTGTCAAAAATCCCTTTTTTTTTTTTTGAAAATTAGTCTGTTTTGGTTGAGGATTCAACTACTTTGTTGAAAATTCTTATTTTTTGGTGTAATTCAACTGTTTTTGATTGAAAATTAAAATATTTTTTGGTGGAAGTATCAACTATTACCCTTTTTACTGCGAATTAATTTTTTCTTTTCGAAGATTCACCGCTTTGGTTGAAAATTTAATTATTTTGTTCAAAATTTAACTAATTTGTTGAAAATGTCTTTTTTCTTGGTTGAAAAGTAATTGTAACTGAGAATTTAATTGTTCTATTTTTGGTTTAAAATTTATCTTTTTGAATTGAAAACTAAACTTTTTGGTTGAAAACTATGTATTTTATTTATGAAAAACTTAGAACTGTCCGAGAAAATGAAAAATTGGTCAAGGAAAAGTCAGGCAAAGTTGGGGAATTTCGAAATCGTGATTTTTTAGCAACGTTGCTCAATTAAAATGCAAATCTCTTAAAAATTGAGTTGCTCCTCTTCGATTTGATCAATTTTAAATTACAGGTTCAATTTAGATCTAGAATACGGATTAAAATTATAAATCGCAAATGGATTCAAATTCTGGCGAAACTCGTGTAAAATTAGCTCTTGCTCGATTGGATTTTCTATAAAGGGAGGATGTTGTAAGCTCTCGTTCTTGTATTAGCAGATATAAACATAAAAAAGTAGTTCCCAGCGTGATAAAGCTGGAGCTGCGAGGTTGAATGGTGTAAGTCCACTTTACGTTGGATTTCGTATAAATCGTATTGCTACGCGGCCTCACGGTATCTGACCTAAGTCGAAGTCCCGGACGCGTGGGATGAGGATCAGGTCGCAGAACGTGCGGCGGAGGTTCTTTTCCTCGTCCGTTCTCGATTCTGCGGCCTACGAGCTTCGCGACTTCAATATTCCGCGGAAACCAGAGAGATTACGTGTGTAGGTTGGCAGAGGACACGAAGTCCGAGATGCTGATGGGATGCATGAGAATCATCTTCAAATGACATAAATGCTCCATGTATCATCGTTAAATACGAGTATATTACAATGTTGAAGGTCTCATTGTTTCAAATCGACGTTGTGGAAAGACCTCAATTATACAAAATTGCAAATGATAGCAAAAATTCTAATATTTTCATTCAAATCCAGACAAATTACATAATATTTCATTATGCTGTATAGTTACACTTTTTAATTTTCATAAAAGTGACTTGAAAAGTAGTCTTCTACTATAAAAAGTTACAAATACTAGCGAAAGTTCAAATATTTGAATTTAAATCCAATAAAATTACAAAAACCTCTGAATTAGAGATGCACGCCGAGACGAGAATTTCTCGGATCTTGCCTGATATTGACCGTATTCGAGATAATTTTCATGTCGAGAACTTTTGGTTTTCAATTGTTTAATCTCATCCCGTCCCGACTTCCAAATATAAGCAAGATCGGGCAAGATTCTCGTTAATGTTTATATTTTGAGTTTGGCATTTCGCGTAAATCTAAAAAATAAGGTAGCAGAATTTGAACATTATGGAAATGGATTCACGACGAATAAGAAGGCCTGGCAATAGGGCATTAAGTGAGCCCTAAATGAGCCCTAAATTATTCTGCAAAGAAATATTGTCTAGGTAGTTTTTTTTCTATGTGTGGTCCTGCTAGCTTAACGTTAAGCTAGCATGACTATAGGTTTTCAGTCCATTTGTGCAATGTGGTCCTGCCAGCTTAACGGACCTAAAAAATGTGACTATCTTATGTGAAAAATTTTTATCGAAATATTTTTTTTTTTTTTTTGCTAGACTTTTACATTGTAGTTAAAGTTTGGAACCTAATCGACAATATGATTGAATTAATTATTAAAGAACATTTTGTTACTCGATGCGTTTCTGAAGAGTAGGTCAGAAAGAGTAGGTCTCATTGACAATTTCTTTTTTTAATTGGCGTCACTGTATGGTCCCGAAAACAACTTCACAGAGCATAGGCAAATTACACTAACAATAATTGTAAATTTTGTTGGGTTAGATTTGGCAAGATATGTTGCCTACCAACCTTTTGTTCTCTCCGAGATCCGAAATGTTGTCAATAAATCTTGGTTCGATCAATTTTCCCCATAGTTCGAATATTCTGTGCTATTACATCCTGTTAAAGCCACTTGAGTTTGGGATCCATCCGAGGAAGCATTTTTCCATCTCTCATTTTTTCACCAGAAGCGATGATCTACTCTTCAATATCGAGAAGCATGCAAAACTAACTTCGAAAATATTTCTTAAAATCATTAAAAACTGGTAAATAATTGATGTTATCAGCTGTTTCTTTGTGGATGTATAAACTTTGGAAATTTTAGTGACCTACTCTTGCATAGTTTCCCCTAAGTCTTACTTTTGCTGCGCGTATTCGAATAAAAAATAGTTGATGTTGAATGCTTCGAAAAAGAGGATTACTTTCTCTACATGGACTCGCGTGCCAAAGGTTGGTTTGCACTTTTCAGATTCATCTGAGTTTGGGTACAGATAGGACACGTGAGTACATAAGTAGATACGAGTGTTCGCCGGATGTATCTAAGCGATGGCAACAAGGAGCGAGCAAACACACAGATCTTCTTAACCCGGGAAAAGCCAGTAGTTCTCTCTCGTGAGAGATTTGCTATAGATAAGTGTTAGTGGCGGACTCGCCTTAAAACCATTCCTACAACGACAATACGTGCATCCATACGAGTTACGTATGTGACTACTGACTACCTACACCTCGGCTTGCCAACGCTTGCCAGTCGAGATGCTTGCTAATATCGCCGATAAGATCGAGCTTGCATGTCGATGCATAAAGCGCGGAAACTATTGCTCGTTTTGCACGAATTTTTTTGAAGAAATCCGCGATATCTCATCGATATTTATCGCGTTCTCGTATAACTTACTAACGGTGCTTTCGTTTTCGTTAACATAATATTGAATTCTTCTACTCTATTTCGAACCCACAATTTGCAAATCTAAAGAATTTATTCGATGTCTATTCTTAGAAACACAACAATCACTTTGCTGTAACCATTTTACCAAGACAATTCGATTCATTCAATAGTGTATTATTCATGTTACCTTGAAATGAAAATATATCTGTTTTTTAAAGAAGAGTCAATATGAGTTAAAATTATCAATGATTCGTATTTTGATCTTCTAAATTGATATGATGAAACATTCTCTGAATATCAATTAGTAAAACGGCGATCACTAATTCAATTTAGTAAAAATGTCTATACTATAATTACTGGTCATTTTTGACTGAAACTTCAAATAAAAGTTGAAAACTTCTAAAAGAAATAATTAAATACAACTAATTTCAAGGTTTTCTAGATTTAAGACATAGAAAATAATTGATGTTGGATACTACTAGAAAGAGAATGTGAATAATAAAAAAATTTTCAGTGAATTTTCACTAACTGAGGTAGCCATTGTGCGTTACGTATTTCCAGAGAAATTTCACTGCGATGATTGAAATATTAAGATACTTCCTAACAATTGGTGTGTGTTTGACATTTTGTATATCTGTACAACAAAAAATGTAGATGCTTTAAATAGTGTTAAATTCGAATCCTATGGATGTAACGACATTCAATTTTCTAAAGAAATAGACAAAATTAAAGAAATAATCTTGGCAATCTTATGACACATTTTCGCTAATAGCACTTTGGTCACCGGAGTATTTAATCAAACGGGACGATCTAATTTGCGGGTATTATAATTTCGCACCATGTCCTGCTTTACCCTACAAATTCGAAACTTGTTATAAATAAAAAAAATCATTCTACAGTCAAAACAAAACATCTATAAGCTTGCTTAAAAGGTTATATAATTTTGTTCGGACGTTGTACAATATGATAGGTGACATAGATAAAAAAAATTGTAATAAATATTATTTTCATCAAAATTGATCAACGTTTTACGGTATCTGATAGATATTAAATTTTAAGCAGTGTCTACGTGTACCGAAAAAAACAAGCTATTCGTACCAGAATTTCGGTATGCGTAGCCACGACCTTAATTTTAATATCTTGATATTACACCTTAATACCTAGACCGTTGACCTATAGTTAAATATCCAGATATTTTTAACATTCATGTTTCTCCATGTAAATTTGCATTTTTCAACTACAACTCAATTCTACAAAAATTAGTTAATTAAATTGCCCATTGCATTACGTTGCTTGCTAGATTTTCTTGATAATTTTAATAGTGAAAGAATTCGATTATTTTACAATTCAAACTGTCATAATGCTTACGTCGGTTTTGTTTACTTATCATCCATGAAGATATCTGAAAATAATTTTTAAAAAAAATAGAAAATGTCAATTCAGCTACGACATCTTCTGGAAATGCAATGCATTAAGATAAATATTTTCATTTGCTATAGCAGAAATATGATTAGACGTTCACGTAGGTAAACAGAAGAAGGTGTCTGTTTGCACTCACTATAAGCGTGTCTTAGGTGCTCGAGGCGTCCATAAAATACATACTGGTATCTTGTTTAGTCGAGCAAACAGTGGCACGCGCACCTTGTCAGTGCCAGAAAGAAGCCCTAATTGTCTCTTCATATTTGCTCAACAAATTTCTTCAAAGCCATGATATATTTTTTATGGTCAACACGAGCCAACGACCTGCTCTAAAATCTAATACCTCCAATTTTAGAAACTAGTTATTGCCCATAACTTTATTTAATAATATACAATATTGATATTGAAAAATTTTTAATTGATCTCAATTTAATAAATCAGCTACAGGCTGTTATAACTTGGATTACTTAAAAGGAGCCTAATTCATAATTATTTTATAGAATGTATAAAAAATGCGGAGTTTTGACACAAATACAAGAAAAAATGTATAAAACTGAAAGCAACTCTGGATTTGGGAATTCGGATAGAACTTAATATTAGATTATCTTCAGAAATTCTTAACATGTGACTTTCTCGTCTCCGGAATGGTCCAGGCGCCAATGTTATCTGGACCAGTTCAGATAAGGTCGATCCTCGACTATCTTCGTATCGAGTTCTCGAAATGGAGCTGGTTCTCTCTTTCTCGTATTTTAAATTCGTTTACAAAATTCCACAAAAACTAACTAAAGAATAATCTAAATCCTAAATATCGACAATATTTCCCACTCTTTGAGAATTTAGTAAAATATCGACAGAGTGCAGTCTACCCAACCGATTATTTAAAATTCCGGTTTTCTACCGGTTAATTCTTAAATTTTTTCCGATCAATTTAAAAGAGTTCAGAATATTTGAACAATTTCAAACGATTTTTAAAGATTGCAAGAGATTTCTAAACAGTTTTAAAGATTTCAATGATTTCTGAAATGGAACAGGCAATTTGGGAAAAGAATTATAATCCTGAGTAGGGATATCAGATCATTGTTGGTAATCAGAATTAAAATTCTGATTTGGAACAGAGAATGTTGTAAAAAATTATAATTCTAAATCTGAACAGAATTTTTTTAAATTCCTTTCTTCTATTCTTTGTGGAAATTTTTTAAATATTTTATTTACTTATTCCCCGTACAAATTCAGTTTTAGTACCATTCGCGCTAACCGTGTAGATAATTTCTGACGGTAGTGTAAACACCCTGATCACACAATTTACAAAAAGATTCAATCTCTTAAAAGTGCATTTTTCTCTTTGTATTGTTCCTTTCTCTTTAGAAATGAGGAGGAACTCTCGCTGTTTCAATCAGTTAGCGCTAATGAGCGATATATTTGGAGGCTCGAACTGTATGCGCACAAGGGTCTTTCTCAGTATGAAAACGCGGATCAATGTATGTATAAAACTAGTGCACACATTGTGGTGAAAATAAGTGGCAAATGTGTACCAGCGTATGTGGATAAGTCGGGAAGCAAAGCGAGCAGCTAAAGCTAAAGCGACCAGCAACTAGCGAACCAGGTTTAGCTTCCCTAGCCATCCCTAGCTGGAAGAGATCTCCTCTTATCTGAAGACTTGAGAAAACGCAGGCTCTACTCTCGGTGGAGCGGTGTTCCTAATCTGCGGCATATCAAGGTCCTAAAACGGCTGTGAACCAAGAGACAACGATAATAGGGTTTCAAGTGTACTGGGCGCTTCTCGAGTTCACGCTCTTCTACTACACACTAGGAGCTTCAAAAATTCCGGATATAAACTTCAACTTTCTTGTGAAATTTGTTAAAAAGCTGTCAATTTGTCATTCATAAAACTTTAATAATATCTCAATATCTAAATTATATTGAAAATCATTTTTAATATATTCTAAACTTTGAAAAAAACCTTAAAAAATTACGTGATGAATAAAAACTTAACTCAATTCTTTTTTAAGATAACAGATTTTTAGCAAACTCTACATGGGTGACAATAGAAAAATCAATGAAAACTTGTTCCGAGAAAATTATACTCTTAGTTTAAATATTATCTTGTTTTAAATGTAAGGATTTCGTAGCCCATGAGTTATACCACAATATCCTATATCTATATTTTAACCAAATTTGCTAAAGCAGATGTAAAATCTTTAAAATGTTTGAAATTCTTATTGTGTCATATGTCCCTGATTAGATTCTAAAGTATTAAAAAAACTCTATGCGACCTCTCAGAGCATAGATATATGCTTTTTTTGGAATACAGATTATCTTTATCATTCCTAAAGATATGAAAAGAAGTTAATAATCACATTTTGTTGAGTTTTTAAATGAAAATAGTAGTTTTTCATAACCATATAAAAATGACTATTTACTTAAATTTTGCAGTGTACTCATGTAAAAAACTGACAATAATGTAAACAAAATCCGCGATTCGTAACTTTGACTAAACTAAGAAAATCGTATTTACATATGCGCAATGTCATCGTGTCCGACGTTTTTTCCCGGATATAGGTAGACTTTTTATAAGGTACGTTTAGACTGAAAATATTATCCATAAAAACTGTTTAAATAAATCAACATCAGGGAAGTAAACTTTAAAAAATAATTCCCTTTCATTAATTTATTGTCATCGTGTGATAATATTCAAAATGGTCAACGAAAATAGAAAAATATATACTTTTAAGAAAATTCGTATAATCTATTATTGAATGTAAGTAGGATGTTATTTATTCATAAAACATGTGCAAATATATCATTAATTCGATTTGAGTCACTTCACATCCTTTTAACACTCAAAAATAGTTAAATATCACGTTGGTTAAATCAAAATACAAATAAATTCTAGATATATTTCTTGATCTTGCTCTCTACTATTTTCGTCATATTTTAGATACATACGAACAGGAAAAAAGGTGATTTGACCAACTTGTAAGACTTCTTAAAAAAAACATATCAGGTAAATATGGACAATTTTATGTAATTTTCACCAATATAGAGTTTTACACAAAGATTCGTTTTCCGAGAAAAGACATTCCTTATTTTTTTAATCGGTCAATATCAACCCGTGCCGCCGGGCTTTTGAAATTAGCATGGGGTTTTAAATGGCAAAAGCTCTGTTTATGAAAAAATGGAAGAAAGAAGTACTTGTTCTTAACTTTTTGCAAATTAAAATTTAGCCACTTCTTAAGTAATGTTTAAGGAATAATTTCCAGGCAATAAACCCTTGTATTGTGCCCGGAAAGTATCAACAAATGTGAAATAGTAGTTTCATGAGAATTCATGCTTAAGACGGTATTATTTTATTTTTTGTATTTTTCAACATGAATTGTTCAAATAATTATTATTTGTTTAGACATTTTTTGCCTTATAAATCGTGAAACGTTATTATTTTTCGGGATAAATAATATATTTTACGAATGGGAAGAGTAATATTTATGGGGTAACATATTTACCTATTATTTAAACAATTTTCATTTGTTTAAACCATTTTTTCCTGTAAATTTAGAAAAATTACTACTTTCTGGAATTAATGACGCAGATATAATGAATTTTAAGAGTGACATTTTTTTTAAAAGACAGTTTGCAATTATTTAAAGAATTTGCTTTTCTTTAAACATTTTTTCCTCTGTAAATCTTAAAAAAGTACTATTTTCTGGAATTAATTACGCACTTAGTGTATGTTAAGAGTGATATTTTTTGTGGAAGACAATTTGCAATCACTTAAACAATTAATAATCATTCATTCACTGAAAAAAAAAAATTGAATCCAAAGAAATGCCTTGTGTCTCACTTTATTTTAATGAAAAGTCACTGTTTTAATTTAGGAAAAGTTTCAAATTCTAGCTAAACTGAAAACTCAATATATCCGACTGAATTATTAACATTCGCAATTTGGTGTCAAAATTATAAAAAGAGGAAATAAATATATAAGGTTTTACACTTTTGTTGTCCTTTTTATCCTTGGGTAACCAAAATGTATGAATATAGCAGAATATCGAATGACACGTGGCACTTAGGCTTGACATCTCGCCCGTTCTTCCTTAACTGCGTTAAAACGGAGGTAATTGAAAATGTCACGCTTGGTATCGGCACACGTTACAAAAAGGCCTTTTGCCAGCGTATGGAGCACGATCGAGATATCGTATCAGCTGTTATTTCGAGTGAATATTAGCGTAATGAGCCGATACCTGATGATAAGAGATTTTAACCTGTCGACCGCCACATTCGTCCGATCCAATAACGTCCCGACAAATCACCACGTGTTGTCAAATCGTTAGATCGGCGTATGCGCCTATCTACGTTACACGAGTAATTAATTAATACAATCGCAGTAAGATATCCCCGTTGACTTTTTCCGGATAAGTGTTCTAATTATTTATATAACTCTGTACGTATTTGCAGGGTGAAACTGTATGTATATACTAAGTGCTCACATGGTGCACGAAGTTACACTTTATTTTCTTCAACCTGGTGCAATTAAATTAATTAAATGTCAGAGACTGACTTATATCGCCTCGTTTAATTAAACCTTTGCCTTTCTGAGTTTTGTCACAGACAGATTGAGTGCACGTTTATCTAGCGACGGGATAAATTTGATCCTAAAGTTGTAAGGGTCATCAATTAGTGAGAGTTGTTTAAGATTTTACGAAATTCCAACTTTCTCAAAAATGTATTTCCTCAAACTGGGAACTGTTTAGTCTTCAAATCATTCAATCTTCGAAGCTCCCGAATCAAAGATTCTTGATCTGGACCACACACGATTAGGTAAGATTCTTCTCAACTAATTTATTTCCTTCCTTACATGTAAATTTCATTTAAAAGAGGAAGTTTCAAATACACTGCCTACAAAAAATCAAGAGACCTCATCAAACGACATTTACCGATCAATTTCCAACAAAAGTTGCCTCGTCGCAGGAGGTACCGGCATTTCTCTCTGAAGATATCAGCTACCGGCAAAGCCGTTGTAAACGCACGTTTACACGTGCGCACGAGTGCGAGAGGGGAAAGCGAAAAAAAGGAAAGGCTCGAGCTGAGGTAAAAGCGATCCTTGTGGCGAAAGAAAAGAGCAAGAGAGGAAGAGGCAGGCAGGCAGGATCAGCAAAGTGGTATAGACACTACAAGTAGAGAAAGAACGAATGAAAGAAGCCCAAGAGGGGAAGGCAGGAACGACGGGTAGACACCATTCCAGCGATGCCAGGGCCGTGTCGTGGCAAGCCGGAGTGACACCACAATGCGGTGTAGCAATTTGTAGGCTCGCCCTTCGGTCCCCTCTTTCCCTGGCACCCTCTCGCTTCTTCATGCACCTTCTCTGTCTCTCTTCCTTTATCTGCCACCTCCACCTCCTGTATTTATGAGCCAAGTTTGTATCGGCTGGCCGCTAAAGGAGCCAGGAAGGACGGATGTTCGCAGGAAGGGACTGCGAAGGAGAATCGAGAAAAGAAGATACGGAAGAGCCCAAGAAGAAGACGAAAGAAGATCGAGAAGGGGAAAGAAGATCCAGAGGAGGAAAGAAGATCCAGAAGAGCAAGCAAGATCAAAGAAGAGGGAGGACGAAGAAGGACTAACTAGGCGAGATCAGCGGCGCGATAGCTGTCTCTCGAGGAGGCGAAGGAGAAGAGAAGACACATCTGCAGCGGCTGGGATTCATGCGTTTGCGTTTGCGCGGAATAAGGGACCGGGTGAGAGATAAGGGGCCTGATGGACCCTCTTCCTTTCGCGTCACCCGCTCATAGGCTTTGCACGGGCGGCCGATCGACACTGATACGGGCCCCGGCACCGAGAGCAGGATTTGCGACTGGGTTTCGTGGAGACGAATCTCCTCTCTTGCTAGGCCCGCGCCTTCGCTTCGTCGCGAGAGCAGATACTGCAGATGCGACGGACGACCGTGAGATTCTTCCATCCAATGAAATTACTCCAAGAGAATTTACTTCGGTGATACGGCCACGTAACGAATATGCATCCAAGACCCATACGTATTGCGACTAGTGACACGACTCGCTGGAAACTCGTCACGACGTCCAATTGTATAGACACTTCTTCAGAGGAGGAGGACGTCTTCTTCTTATCGAAAACCCATTTCCAGTAATTGTGTATCCAGGTTGTGTTGGAAAGTGGTTTTCATATGTGGACTGAAAAACTTCACTGCCCCACTGATTGGAATTAAGCTGGATGATTCTTTCTTAATTTTGTGCCAATGTCCATTAAAATGATTGAACAAATATTTGGCACTCAAAGAGCTAGATCCAGTGAAATAATCCTTTGTTGTCCAGTGGATATTTAGAGGTCCATTTAATCAGCTTCTGGAATTAAATTCATTGACTGCGGTCCTCTGTTCTAAACCACTCATCCAGTGTTTGCATAATATTAAGGTTAGATTCGTTAATGTGTCTCGTTTCAAATAAAATAATTAGGTTCCTTGTTCTCTATGGATTGTAAACCATTGCAGAATAATAACTCTTCCAATTTGCTTCCACTATCACAATTATTGTCCGTTCCATCCATCATTGACAAGCCTCATCAAATAACAAGCCAAAAATACAAGCTTGTAATATTTTGTTTTGCAAAACACTATATTCGAACAATTTTTCTAGAACAAAAAATGATCTGTTACTTCAACAAACTTGAGTCAGGCAAGGAACTTTCACTCTAATGGATCTGAAGCCGCATAGAAAGGAAAGGATCTTATGGTTGACGCTGAATTCAGAAATTAAAAGGAAAGAGGATCCAAAATCATCAGTTCTTGATAGTGGGAAGATGGTACAATGTCAGCAAGAGGAGGAACAACAGCACAAATGACACTGAGAACAACAACAATAACAGTGACAAGAAGAAAAGAAAGAGGGCCAGGAACTGCCGACGCGCCTCCACCACTTGGTCCAACCTCTAATCGATGGTGTGCAGAGATATTATTTACTGGGAACACGATTCAATAAAGCATTCTATAAAATCATCGGTTATTAATTTGACGGTCTCTCGCACCGGGGGGTGATTGCTGCCTCACCACAGGATATTCTTTATCCCCAGCATCGTTGTTTACCGCAGAGATACCTGTTCGATTCTTGCTGACGTCCCTCAACGTGGAAGTTTACTCCCCCTTCAAGCAAATTACCTAAGTATTGTTACAAATTCAACAAACTATTCAAAAAATCCAACAACGATACTGTCCTTTCTCTTATTTTATATCAGATTTATCATTTCTGGGTTCTGTAAGATATTTCTGTCAAATAAAAATGATCAAGAACACTACACACTAAAAGTATATGTATACACTACGTAAATAATAATAAAGATCAAAATGAATAGAAGATTTTTCTGAAATGCTGGTGTGAAAGCAGTTCTTGAGAAAATCTAATAAATGCCTGAACATTTGCATGCACCGAAATTTAGAGACTCATCGGTTTACATTAATAAACGTTGCTGAGTAAGAAATTTACAAGATATTACGGGTTATTAAATTTTATTGCAGAGCACAGAGTAAACATGCATAAGTGCACGATATACCGAGGCTGACTCGACTGACTTGTTCAACGAGTTCTTCGATAGCCGTCGCGAGAAAGTTGGACGATCGACATTACTTGCGGATTAACATTTGAAATCTCACGACACTTAATCTCATTTGCATTTTGATTGCCGTTTTCAGATCGCTGTTAGAACAAAATATTGGTCTAAATATTTTTTTTATAAATTTTACACGATACAATGAGAATAGCAGTTTTATTTTATTATAATTTATAATATTAAATTTCATTGTTATTTAGGTCAACTATTTCGGTATAAAAAATACATAACTATTTGAAGTCTATACCCATTATTCTAATGTTTAATATTTTAAGCGGGAGACAGTTTGATTTAGTGACCAATAAATCATTTTTACTTGACAATTAACTATTTTAAAGTTCTTAAAATTAAACTGAACGCTTTGAATTAAAGAACGTCATTTTATAATTTTCAACAAATTAATTACAAGTTAAAATTATTTAATTTGCTCTCGTATTCATCAAATCAATTTATGAATGGTTGCTGATATCTAATTTACTAATTATTTTAAGGTTAAACAATTTTTTTATTCTTCTTACTGTACAAGTGTACAAGTAAGGTACATTGAAAAAAATGTATAGCTAAACCAGCGATATACTTGATCTAGCGAAAAAATCGTTAGCAACGAATCAGCGATAATGGTAAAAGCAGGGATTTGCAGTAGCATTTATTGTAAATGTTATTATCAATGAATCACATAAATAAATATTTGAAACAAAGATTTTATATAGCTGAATTAAGATTAATTTTGTGAAGTTTAAAATTGATAATTGATTCAAGTTTAATTTAAAATCAAACAGATTACAAGAGCCTAATTTGAAATGAAAATAAAGGGAAATTAACATAGCAGAACTAGTTTTTAAACTTTTGTAATTTTTTAAAACTTAGATTAAAACTTATTTCATTTCTTGGTATTTCTTACTAATCAAAAATTTGTGTTTGAAATTTCGATTTCGTATGACATCTGAAACTCACAATGCAAAAATATGAAAATCTTTGAATCGAGGTGACAGTGGATTATTTCAAAAGCAAAAATTACTTTATTGAAATATGTTTTACTTTTATTGATTTGATTTTTCAGTATTTTCCTGTTTGAACTACAATTTTTTCCGTGTAGAATATATCCCGTAGTAATCGTGAAACATGGTTATAATTTGAACATATTGTTAAAGAATATGTTAAAAATTATTGTCAAAAATCCCATTTATTTTTATCATTTTATAGTGTCGGAAATGAATTACAATTTATGCAAACTAGATAAAAAGCAAGAAAATTTGCAAGCGCAACAACAGATACAATTTCTTCATATTTTTGGTAATTTTCAGGGGAAAAAAAAAACAAGTTAATCTAGTCAGTGATCCACTTGTGTAGGATTCAAAAAAAACTGACGTTAAATTAAGTATTAAATTAGAAGGCTACAAAATGTGTGAAACTAACCTTAAATTTTCTTCTTTAATGATTCATGCGACTAATTCTTAAATTAATGTCACTTTTTTTGTATTCTGCATAAATAGACCATTGACTAGATTAATTTAGTACATATTTTTATTCTGATAATTAAGAAAAATATGAATAAATTGTGTTTTGATTAGGCTTGATGAGAGGAAAACCAATTAATTTTTTTTAAACAAGTAGTAAGTGAAAATACCTAATTGTACTATTAATGTTGTCAAATTAACTATGCACATTTAAAACGACTTGCACTATTCTGATTCTTCGAAATTGATATGGGCGTTTGAAGTTAAAATAAATCAACTCGTAAAGTGAAAAGCAAATGTTGAAATTTCTCAAATCAGAAATCTTAAAGTAAAAACAACAATCATAAACCGGCCCCATATATAACCTCTCACACATAAATGTCAGATCACTTACGAATTAATATATATTTAGAGTAAAAAATTGATTCCAATACGGAATACCACACTATTAATATCAGCATACTGAACATGTTTTGATTAGATCAAATTTACACCAGCTCTTTATAGCCTTCTGTCACTAAATCCAAATTCAAAAAGTCAGTTTTGTTTTTTGAGGTTATGCACCGAAACCGGTTTGTAATTTTTGCCTGATTCTTGAAATACTCTACTAACTTTAAATACAAACACACTTATGAATCGTACTGGATAATAGATTTTAGATTACATGAATAGATTAATTGAATAGAAATCAATTATCGATATTGACACATGTGGCATTGAGCGCGAATTGGTAAAATCAAAGCCGCAGACCGGCGATTAGTGTTGGCCGAATGATATTAGCCCCGTTTCCTGGAGATTAGAAACCACGTGGGCAGCGGATAGTTGAGCGAGCGAGATCCCCTACCCGGCGACAGCGCAGCAACACGTGTAAGCAACGTGTACGACACGAAAGAGCGGTTAGCGGACAATAACTGGACACTTGGAGACTATGAAAAAAGCTTGGGGAAACCCTCAAAGGACTGACTCACTTTTTAGTGGTTTCGGATTGCTCTGCTTGCGACGTGACATCCTCTGCGCTCTGCCATCACCAAAGCAGCGACGACATTCTCACCAGGGATTGGACTCACGTGTGGCGGCAGCAACAATCACAGCAACAACGTCAACATAAGCTCACAACACGAAACAGGACCATGTAGGGGCAAGAGACAAAAAACAAGCAGCGACAAGTAAACAAAATCACCACGAGGACACGGACACAACACGTTTTTGCGATCTTAGTGAATAAAAAAGCGATTATTAATAATTCCGCGAATTATGCCCGAACTACCGACTTCTGGGATTTCCAACGATCACGGGAAGATTCGAAAGATCGTCGTAGCCGGCTGACACGCACGATTACACAACACCTCGTTCCTCGGCCGCTGTCAGCGAGCAACTAAACAAGCTAAAAACCCCCCACTTTTCGCCGACGCGAGAATTCAGTGAAGTGGGATGCTTGTGGCAAGAGATGCTCCACCCACTGAGGAGCGAAGGGTACTACGGGGACTGTGGAAGGATGCTTCCTTGTCGGCTGAGTTGTAGGTGGCGACACTTGCACGGTCATTGATTTGAAAAACGGCGGGTGATTTCCAATAGATGGCAGAACTGTCCCGTTTTATAAATTTTTCGCAGAGCCGCTTCTATTTTTTTAGTCCTGTTTTTTTTTTAATTTGTTCGTTTTATTATATTTTATAGGATTTAAAGTTTAGAAATACATAATTGTAAAAGGAAATTTTTTTTATGTACTAAAATACTTGGAATAAAGAAGAAGCCTTTAATCTTTATGACTTCTAATATTATTTTCAGTAAAAATAATTAAATTGTTAAAATCTGTTACAATTACAATTTTTAATTTCAAGCGTGAGTGAAGTCTTTAACATTCTTAGTTTATTGTATAAAAAATGCAGAATGATTTCAAATATTATAAAAGTTTTATGACGTTCCACTTTTTTAAATCTTTTTTAAATGAAACTGGAATCGTTTATAACTAAACAATCTTTAATTGAAAGCATATATCGAAACCTTGAAAAAAATTTCGTTTCATTTTTAAATCTTTCAAAATTGTATCTTTTGAAAATAAGTCTATTTTATAAACGAAAAACAAATGAAGACCAGTGATTAGTTAAATAATTAATTTTAATCTAAAAAGTCCTCAATTATTTGAATATACTTTTGAAATTAAACAATTTTAAATTCAGAACTTTAAATAATTGAATATAAATCCAAATTCCGAGGTCTTAGATATTAAATAACCTGTAAATGAGGAATACTTGAAATTTTACACTTTTAAAGTTTTGGAGGCTATAAAAATGGAAAAATTTTCATTCTTAGGCTCAATTTTACAACTTAAATGTAGACCATTTTCAAATTTAGAACGTTTTAAATTGAAAATTTTGGAATTTGAATTACTAAAAAATGATAAAGTATCAAATTTAAACACTTTCAAACTAAAAATGCAAAGCTTTCAAAACTTGAAATAAACAATTTTGATTTCTTTTTTTTTCAAGAGTTTTACATTCAGAGCAATGCAAATTTGGCAGAATCCCTGATTTGCTGAAAATCTCTGAATTTCTTGAAACCTATACAATCCTTTATTTCTCTGAATTCTTTGAAATCCTCTAATATTCTGGATTCCTTCCATTCCCGTAATATTCTAAATTCCTGAAGTTCCTTGAATTCGTTAAACGCTATAAAATTCCTGAAAATCTCTAAATTCAATGAAATCCTTGAATTTCACAAGCCTGCAGGGGTTGCATGTTTCAACATTTTATTATTGATTCCTATGTATTTTTCGTCGCTGAATCTGAAACAGGCCGCCGTTTTGCACCATCACGTCAAGATATTTTGCAAATCACAAATTTTCAAATGACCAAAAACCAAAAAATCGCGAAAATGGTATATGAATAAGAAACGTTGAATGGTGTCTATTTTACGATTTGTTCACTGTTTTTAGCTTATATTATATATTATAACTGATATTAATACACTGAAAGACATTTAAGTAGCCTGATGAGAGGGGGGTGGGGGTTTTAATCATTAGACTTTTGAGTTCTCTATTATGATCAACATTTCTATGAAAAAAGATACTAATTTATTTTATAAATTAATTTTTTACGTACCCATTTCAATTTTTTTCTGCAATTTCAAAACAGAGAAGTCCATTTTCCATGATATCTTCTCTCCTTTTCTTTGATGTCCTGATGAAATGTTTCACCCATCTCTCCACTAACAGCACCCAGATTTTCAGGAAAATAGTCCAGATGTGAATGCAGGAAGTGAACCTTCAAGCTCATTAAGCAGCCCAATTTGAAACTTTTGCAGCATATTCTCAAGGATTGATTCGAAATTCGGATTCTTCTTGTTACCAAGAAACTTTGTTACTACATCTTTAAAGGCCTCCTATGCTTTCTTTTCCCTAACGCTAATTTCTTTCACAAAATTCGCATCTTTGTTTTTTAATGTCAGGACCAGTGAAAACGCCTTCTTTTAATTTTGCGTCTGACAAAGCCGGAAATTTATTACACATATATTTCAAACATTTGCCTTCTTTTAGTAACGCTTTGACAAATTGCTTCATCAAGTATAATTTAATGTGCAAAGATGGAAGGAGAACTTTTTCCGGATTTACAGGAGCTTTTCGGAGCAGATTTTTAGCTCCAGGTTCTAATGAAGCTTTGCTTGGACAATCTTTCCGTTTCCAATGATTTTTTCTGCCTCTGCTATCCAACTCGCAAAGAAAACAGGGAAACTTCGTATAACCACAGATGGGCTCCTGTGGACTTGGCCGTACACAGATGTCACTTTTCCAACTGTGCACCTGCACAGATATCACTTGCCCAACTGTGCACGTGCAATGATGTCACTTGCCCAACTTTGCACGTGCACATATATTACTTGTACAACTGTGCACGTGCACAGATGTCCTTTGCCCAACTGTGCACATTCACAGATGAAACTCGCCCAAATGTACACGTGCACAGATGGAACTTGCCTAACTGTGCACTTGCACAGATATCACCTGCCCCACTGTACACGTTCATATCCGTACTTAAGGGTTTATACGAGGTTTGTCCTTCATATCTGCGCATAATAATTTTGAAACAGTTGCAATTATTCAAACCTGGTGAAATCGGGCGTTATAAAATTTTCAAATTTAGTTTAAAAATATTTCAAATATTATTTTTATGAAATTATTTATTCCAAATTATTATAGATATATGAAAATCTCTTTTTTTCCGACCCTCATTGCGAACGCGCCATTGCATGCACGTGAAGCAAGCGTAATGTGGCCGCTTCCAGCCCAGTGACATTCGCACATATGCACTCCGCCGCCGGTCCGACATGAAACTTTACGCCCGCTACATGAAACTTTACGCCCTCTATATAAAACTTTACGCCCGCTACACATGCACATATACCATATATACACAGTGTATATGGAGTCGCATGATGCCTTTAGGATGTCCTAATGACGAGTAACTACCGTGACTACTTGGTAGGTATTAATTTTTTTGAACCTACTTATCTGTCCATGATTTCACAAAATCGTTTATTTATTTCATGTATTTTCTTATGATATAACAAGAAGTAAACTTAAACCATTTTTTTTCAATAATTTTGATCAAAGTTTCACAGTTGCTAATGTGATGATGTATAAAGATGGGTTATACATTTGCCTTTGTAATTGGTTAGTCAAATATCAAAGTTTATTTATTTGGGAGGTAAATATTTTTTTTCTTCAAATTTTCTTGGTCTCACCCCCCCCCCAGATTTGATCGAATGCCAAAAAAGTAAGCATGAATTTTTTTTCAATTTCAAAATCGATTGATTTTCAGGGTTGTTCAAAGGCCATGAAGTTTCACGTGTATTTCCTATAAAAAAAGGCCTTTTTGGAAATTTGTGATAGAATTGTTAATATTAGATTACCTTACAGCATCTGGCATGGTTTTCTTGGAAATTATTTGCTGAATACTTTTTAAATTCAACCCCTATAAGTAATTTGTATAGGGTTTCGAGGAAAACTACAGAAGTGCAAAAATCGGGTATTATGTCCCGTGTGAAAAAAATTCCCTTGCTCAAGCATGGGTCAAAAATAGGTCAAAAATATTTAAAGTTCGACGGGTTCGAACCAAAATTCATAATTGGTTCCAAATATTAAAACTATACGCATCACTTCAAAGGTAAGTTTCAGAAATGTATGAAAATTTGTTCAAATCAATATTTTCTAGTTAAATAATATTTTGCAGCCTAAAGTTCGATTGTTAGGTGATAAACTTTCTCAGACTATAGCCAGAAAATTTCCAATTCTAAAGAATAAATTGAAGAAAGAGCTTGGACATGTGCAACATATTGAAAATCCTGTGAGCCTGAGGCCGACGCGAAAACGCGAAAGACTAGGCCGGCCCTACCATATGTCACTTTACACACACTCATTTTCGACGAATTCATAGAATTCAAGGAATTCATAGATTTCCATGAATTCGTAGAATGCGAGGAATCTATGTAATTCGAAAAATTCATAGAATTAAAGGAATTTGTAGAATTCGAGGAATCCATGTAATTCGAAAAATTTAAAGAATTAAAGGAATACAGAGAATCCAAGCAATTCAGAGTATTTCAGGAATTCAGAGAATTCAAGGTATTCAGAGAATTCGAGGCATTCAGCAAATTCAAGTCATGCCTGGCTTTCTCTGAATTCCTCAAATCCTCTAAATTCTTTGGATTCACTGAATTCTTTGAATTCTCTGAATCCCTTGAATTTGGTGAATTCCTTGAATTCTCTGAATTTCTTGCATTCTCTGAATTCCCTGAATTCGTATAATTCTCTGAATTCCTGGAGTTCTTTGGATTCCTTGAATTCGCTGCATGCCTTCAATTTGCTGAATGCCTTGAATTCTCTGAATTCCTTGCATTCTCTGAATTGCCTGAATTCGTATAATTCTCTGAATTCCTGGAGTTCTTTGGATTCCTTGAATTCGCTGCATGCTTTCAATTTGCTGAATGCCTTGAATTCTCTGAATTCCTGGAATTCGTTGAATTCACTAAATTCCCTGTATTCGTGGAATTCCTCAAAATTGCTGAGTGCCTTGAATTCTCTGTCTTCCTTGAATTCTCTGAATTCCTTGAATTCATTGAATTCCTTCAATTCGCTGCATGCCTTTAATTTGCTGAATTCTTTGAATTCTCTGAATTCCTTGAATGCTCTAAATTCTTCGAATGCTCTGAATTCTTCGAATTGTCTTAATTCCTTGAATTCGTGGAATTCCTTGAATTTTCGGAATGCCTTGAACTACCTACCTTCCTTGAATTCTCTGAATTCCTGGATTTCTTTGCATTTCTTGAATTTTCTGGATTCGTTGAATTATCTAAATTCCTTGAATTCGTGGAATTAATTAAATTTTCGGAATGCCTTGAATTACATGTCTTCCTTGAATTCTCTGAATTCCTGGATTTCTTTGCATTTCTTGAATTCTTCAAATTCTTTGCATTATCTGAATTACTTGAATTCGTTGAATTATCTGAGTTCCCTAAATTCCTTTAATTCATGGAATACCTTGATTTTTTTTAATTCCTTGTATTTTTTTAATTCCTTGAATTCTCTGAATTCCTTCATTTCTGTGAATTCCTTGAACTTTTTTAATTCCTTGAATTCTCTGAATTCCTTTAATTTCTTGAATTCCTTGAATTTTCTGAATTCCTTAAATTTGTATATAATATAATAATTTGGTATGAATATTTTCATACAAATAATCTTGAACATATTTCAAAACAAACTTTCAAAAAGTTATTAGGCTCCATTTCATCAGGATTGAATACTTTTAACTGCTAAAAATTTATTATAAGTAGATATGAAGGTCCACCATCGTATAAACCCTTACCTAAAGACATAAACGTGCACAGTTGAGCAAGTGACATCTGTACACGTGCACAGGTAGGCAAATTCAATCTGTGCACGTGCACAGTTGGACAAGGGACATCTGTGCGCGTGCACTGTCGGACAAGTGGCATGTGTACACGTGCACAGTTAGGGATGTGACATCTGTGTACGTCTAAGTCCACAGGAGCTTATCTGTGCACGTTGAAATTTTGACTTACACAGCTGTCCAAGTACCATATGTGCACGTGCACAGTTGTCCAAGTGAAAATTGTGCACGTTTAATTTTCGACGTGTACAGTTGTCACTTGGACAACTGTGCATGCCGAAATTTCAACGTGCACAGTTGTCACTTGGACAACTGCAAACGTACACAGATAGTACTTGGATAATTTTACACGTCAACATTTCAAAGTGCACAGATGGGCACCTGTGGACTTGGACGTGCACAGATGGACGTGCACAGATAGACGTGCACAGTTGTCCGTCCGGCCATCAACGTGCAAAGTTGGGCACGTGCAAAATTGCTACGTCCACAGTTGTCCATCATCCTACGTTGATGATGCGCAATACGTAGACATTCGCCGCAGTACGTCGACGATTCGCAAAATTACGTTGATAATTCGCCATAAATTGACGATCCGCAAGACGTGCACGATTAATATTCCTATTTGTCCACATATGAAAATCGCCGTCATAGTAATCTATTCTTGCATGAACAGTAAGTAATATGCCGGCGTGTAGACTCAGAACGATGCAGTATTAACATGACGTGAGCATCATCCGAGGGTCGGTCAGGACCGAATACGCCGGATACACCATAGGCGTGTCCAATTTGTATGAAATAGCGATTTTCCGTTAAACGCTCATTATCCCTAGTAGGGAGAGTTCAGAGATCTGCAATAAACACTGTGTTACCCTGAAAAAATACAAAGAAGCGATGTGGTACGTTAGGATTTGGATCTTCTAGTCTAGTAGGTGCATGATATAGATCTCCACGAAAAGCACCTTCGCTAACAATATACATAGTAACGTAGCATCTTTCTCTCATATGATAATTATCACGTCAACTATTAGAGATGTCTTCATGGTCGATCACTCTATCCAGCACTGTAAGAAAAACAGAGACTTATAAAGTTTTCGTTCACTGGAAATAATTCATAGTAGCTAGATACGCAGGAAGAGTCAGAGACCATTCAAAAAGTATGTCAAACTGCCAGGGGGTGGGTAACAGATTTCGCAAAACTAAAAGAGGGCTTTCTCACTGGTCCTGACATTAGAAAACTCCTCAAAGATGAGAATTTTGTGAAAGAAATGAACGTTAAGGAAGAGAAAGCATGGGAAGCCTTCAAAGATGTAGTAACTAAGTTTTTTGGCAATAAGAAGGATTCGAATTTCAAATCAATCGTTGAGAATACGCAGAGGGGAGCGGTTAACGCAGAATGTGTCATCACGCATGGAATACATAAATGTGAATAACAGTTACTTTAAGTGCCTAAAAAAATGAAAATGAGTGATTTTACAGGTAAGGCATCTGAATAAAAAATTCATACACTTTTCCCTATCCCCTTTTTTTTCTTCCAAAAAAAAAAGAATTTCTCTTTTTCTAATGTTTTTGCCGACTCTACCACGTACCTTAACTTTAGTTCGGGGGGGGGGGAGTAGTAGGGGAAGTGACTTAATTATTGTCCTAATATGTTACGAAACCCTTTTTTCGTAGGCGTATAGCACTGAAAACTTAAGTATTCTATTTTTCGTTGAAGATTACTCATTATTAGTTGAGATTACAACTGTTACATATTCATTAAAAATTAATATTTTTTGGTCAAAAATTCGACTACTTGGTTGAAAGTTGAACTACTTTGTTACAAATTAATTTTATTTGTTGAAGATCCATCTCTGTAGTCGTAAACTAAATTATATTATAACAAATTCGTTGTTTTTTTGGTTGAAAAATATTTATTGCAACTGAAAAGTTACCTATTCCATTATTGGTTGAAAATTGATTGATTTGGGTTGAAAATTCAAAACTTCAATAGAAAATGTAAGTATTCTTAGGTAAATTCTATTTTTTTTGTTCGAAAATTAACCTTCTTGATTGGAAAATTAACTACTTCTTTGAAAGTTGTACTCCTTAGTTAAAAATTAATTTTATTATTTCTGATTGCAAATCCATTTCTCAATCGAAAATTAACTATTCCATTTCTGGCTAAAAACTCAAGTTTTTTCTTAAAAATTCGCCCTTATGGTTTAAAAATGCACATTTTTTTGTAGAAATTTGATATTTATCTTTTAAAATTGCCACTGTTTTGTTGAAAATTATTATTATCTTTTTTTTCCAAAAAATTTGACTATTTTGTTAAAAATAATTAATAGTCTTTGGTTGAATTTTACTGTTTTTTTTATACTAAAATATTTCTTGATAGAAATATCAAATATAATTTGTTTCCTTGAGGATTCATATTTTTTCTTCAATAGATCATCTATTTTTTATCAAAATTTAATTATTTTGTAAAAAATTCAACTGCTTAGTTGAAAATTTGTTCCTTTTCTTGAAAAAGAATTGCTTAAACTGCAAATTCAACTTTACCATTACTGCTTGAAAATCGATATTTTCAGTTAGAAATTCAACACATTGGTTAATAATAATTGGTTAATTTTGTTGTAAATTGGTCTTTTTAGTAGAAAATAATTCTTCTTGATTAAAAATTCAACTACATAATTAAAAATTGAACTCCTTTTTCAAAAGTTAATTTTATTACTTGAAGATCCACCTATTTTGTATGAAATTGAACGATTTTGCTGAAAATTCATTGCTTGTTTAAAAACCTATTTCTCAACTGCAAATTTAAGTACTATCTTGAAAATTGATCTTTTGCTGAAGATTCATAACTTTAGTTGAAAACTCAACTCTTTGTTGAACATTCTTCTCTTTGGTTTGAAAATGTATCTCTTTTTATAGAAATGTATACTTTTTTGATTAAAAATGAAACTGCCTTGTTAAAGATTAACCTATTGCGGTTGATAATTAACGTTTTTGTTACAAATTCCATTTTTGATAAAAAATTCATCTTTTTCAGTTGAAAATTTAACTATTTGTTTCAAAACTTTTGTGTTTCGTTGAAAAGTTCTTATGTTTTGTAGAAACATAACTTTTTGGGTAAAAATGCCACTATTTCGTTGGAAGTTGAATTAATTTTTTTTATGTTTACTTTACTTGTTGAAGATACATTATTTCAGTTGATTAGATGAATAAAAATATAAATGAAAATTAAATTAATAAATTAATTATTATCAACAGTATTTAATTAAGTTGATCTCTTTGGTTGAAACTTCATCTCAGTAGTTGAAAATTTTGTTCAAAATGGATGCAATTTGCAGAAAATTTGTCTTTTTTGGTAGAATATTAATCTTCTTGGTTGAAAATTTAACTATTTCGTTGAAAATGTATGTCTTTTGTTGAACTTTCTTTTTCACAGGTACAAAACTTATCTCTTGCTTCACAGTTGAACTTTTGTTAAAAATTCGTCTTTTTTTTTTGTTCAATTCAGCTTTTTTTTATTATAATAAAAAAAAATCTTGGTTGAATCATCAACTATTACATTTTTCGTTTAGAATTCATCTGTTTCGGTTAAAAATTAATTCTTGCTGAAAATTTACCTCATGCATTTTTGGTAGAAAATTCGTATGTTTTGGTAAGAAATCAATATTGCTGGTTGAAAATGCAACTGTTTGGTTAGTAAATAATGTTTTTTCTTGAAAATTCTTATTTTTCGGTGCAAAATTCAACTGTTTTCTGGAAAAATGACTTTTTTAGCTAGAAAATTTCACATTTTGGTAGTGAATTCAAGTTTTTGTAGATAATTCGTTTTTTTGTAATTAAAAAATAATTTTCAATTAAAATTAAACTATTCTTGTTTCAATTGAACTGTTTTCGGTTCAAAATGAAAATCTTCTCTTGGTTGATATATTAACTATTACATTTTTTGTTGAGAATTCATATCTTTTGGTAGAAAATTCAACTACTTGATTGAAAGTTTAACTGCTTTGTTAATTCATAAAAAACAGTAGGATTCTACCAAACTCTCTTACACCCCGAATAATCTTACGTTGTTTTCGGATGACTCTAAATAAATTCACGAAAATAATTTAGTCATCAAAAATTACATGTGATGGGGGTTGGGGGGATTAAAACTTACGAACCTTGAAAATAGGGGGGGGGGGGTTCGTGTTTTAAAATTCCAGAAATAATTTTCACGTAAATCATGCCCGTTCCCTAACTTACATGCATCATTGTGATTCTACACGGAAAAAATTTGTCCGTCTTACAGAATTTGTTATTTCAATTGTAAGAACTGATTCGATAGGAAGGCATCATGGTACTAAAAAAGTGTCCTTGAAAATGAATCGGAAAATTTACATTTTGAGGGTGTGCGAAATTTGTGTTTTATGAAAACTGTTTCTTTGCGTATAAAGTTTGGCACCAATTGCTTTTAAATTTATAGAAACAAAACTTTCATTGGCTTAGGGAAACGGAATATCCACGTCATAAGGTGTCTCAAATAGAAAAATAATTCTTTATTTTTGTTGTTGTCAATGAGTGAAGTAATCTGCTAGTATTAATACACAGCTTATATTATTCATTTTCGTTGGTTGCAACAACAATACTGTATACTTGAGATGAAAGAATTTTAGTTTATCCAACGTTATCTCTGCCGAGGCTTCACTTATCTTAAAAATTTGTAAAGCGCGGTAATGTCCAGGTCATTAGTTGGCTGTTTCTTCCCAAATTAAAGTTTTTTTTTCTTCTGTGGCATGAAGAATGATTTGAGGCGATGAACAGATGGCACAGCCAGAAAAGCTTTCTTAAAGTTAAAATAAAATATTCTTCGAATAAAAGAAATTTCTGCATTTCCATTCGGTCAAAGAAAAGCTAAATTAATTTATAAAAAGGTACGAGCCGTAGGCGAGCGCGTAGCGCAATTCGGAGGTAAGTAGTTTCAGTCCCCAAGGAGTTAAAAGAATTTTGACTGCCTAGGGACTGAAAAGTAACGTCAGAGGTGAATAAAAACATTTTTATAGAAGATATGGGGGTTTTATAAAGAAATGGAAAATATATGTTTCGCGAGAACGGCTTGAAGGATTTGGATGCCCAAAGAATATGTTATGGAATTTTACGGTAGAATGTTAGAAATAATTATGAAATAAAAAAAAAGTCGATAAAAAAAGTTTTCAAAAGGTTCCCAATTTTATTATGAAATGTACCCGAGTCAGTACCACCATGTTTTACTAAAAATATCTTCGACTTACTATTTACACACAGAGAAAAAAATATGACTTATCAAAGAAAATTCAGTTCAATCAGAGAAATGATCGTCGTGAATACGTCCTATAAAACATTTTTTCAATACAAAGTAATGGAGAAGCTTCAAAAAAGCGTATTTCGAATTTTACTAAATATTTCATGGAAAAAGAGAAATCGGACTTCAATATAAGTGTTTCTATGATTCATTTGTCCGTAAAAATTGTTTGAAAAATTGCCAGATCGCGTCTATTTCAAGTTTGAAAATCGTAAACGAAGAAATTATTTTTCCACAGATACCTTTTTGTTGTCCCACTCCGCAGTGTCCGGTTAAGCATATGTGGTACATCATTAATTTTTTCAACTATGAACTTACTCTTCCCAACGTTTTAGAAATTAAATATGTTACTTTGTGTAAGCCACAGATCATTTCGCTAAGTCGATCGAACCGAGCAAACAGTATTTAAAATTATGCATAAAGATGTGATATATAAATTATTTAGAACCTTTTTGAATTCAAAATTGAATGAACTCATTTACGAAACCAAAAGATTTCAGAGAAAACTTTTCAGCGAAAACTTTTTACGCCGACTCGGAAACTCAAACTTTCTCAGATAATTTAAGCTCGCAAACCAGCTCAAGTTAGGAAGATTTTCATGTAAGTCAATATTAGAAGCTTTTGTGCTACTAAATATTAATTTAGGCTAAAAATTAAAAAAATCAAAACAGTGGATTGAATATGCCTCACAATTTTTTTTTAATTCAATAAAATGCTACCTATTTTACATAATATAGGTAGCATTAATAAGAATATCCTAATTAAATGTTGATAAATGAGGGACATTAGAATGACCGAAAATTTTACTATATAATACATAATGTCATAAATATTTAAAAATACTATCAACAACAGTTTTTTGATCAATTGATAAAATATAGGTTGAAAAACTCCAAAACAAATAGCATTTGTTTTATATAATTTATTTTTCATTAAAAATATTTTATTTGTTAAACCTTCCTATATCAGTTCGACATATGATTCCACGTTTTCTTTCGCGAATTTTTCGCGTTTTGCTGTGTTTACATTTTATATTGATATTTTGAAAACTGACGTTTAACGAGCACATTGTTCGGGATTTCAGACGATACGATGCGAACAAAAACAAAAAAAGGTTCAAACATCTCGGCTCGGAAAATTTGTAAAAATCCGAACGATTTCAAACGATAACGAGAATTTCTCGGCTCGATATCATAATTATCATTAGTATAATTCAGTACATTATTTTCTGGAGAAGTGTTGGCAATTTTCTAATCACTTTTCCCTCGGATTATGGACAGAAGAGGACCTTGAAGTACCCAAGACTCAGCTAACTAAAAATCTTATTTGACAGAAGCTACTTATCAATTGTATATTTGATAAAGTTTTAGAAATCATTTCTGCTTTACAAAAAAATGTTTATCTCTTCAAACTTTTTCAAATTCGTAACCATCTAATATGTCTCAAATTGTTGGAAATTTTTTCTTCAACTCAGAAAAATTAAAAAAAATTTCTGAAAATCTTCTAGATTCTTTTTTGATCATTTTTAAAATCTTATAAATTGTTCAGAAATCATTTTAAATATTCTTTTAATATGAATTTTTTAAAACAAAAACTCACTAATACTTTCCCCAGAAATCTCAAGACAGTTTTTTTATTCTTTTAAAAAGCTTTAAAATTTTCTCAAACTTCTCTTTAAAATCTGCTACACTCTCTTTTGAAATCTTAGAAAATTATTGAAAATAATTCAAAATCTTGTTTTATTTCTTCTTAAAATTATTTCCCAAGATAGAAAATCATTTAAATATTTCTCAGGAAATTTTAGATAATTTTGTTATTCTTTTCAAATCTTTAAAAATTGGCTGCGTCTAATAGTACCTCGAAATTTGTGGAACTGGAAAAAGGGATGAACTAGAGGTTCCGAAATTTCGGTAAAACTTGACAGACTTTTGTAAAATATTTGATTACTCATCTCGAATTTTGGGAGAATGAGATGCTTCGTTAAAAATTCTTGAAAAATCTTCATTTTTTCGAAATATTCAAAATTCTACATTTTGTTGTAAATTATTTCAAATTTTCTACTATTAATGCTTTATATAAAGTTTATGAAAATAATTTTTTTTTTGTGTTTAGAGTTTTACTTCATTTTCGAATGAATTCTATGAAAAGTAAAGAAAAATAGATAAAGGATTTTTAGAATGCTAAAGAAATGCTAAAAAAATCATTTTCCTATATCAAAAAGTTTTAATAGAAATTCTTGGTATATATCAAATATATTTCGATTCGACCAAATTTCAATATTGAGATTATTTTCAAAATAACAAATTGAAAAACAGAGATTCGCTAGGTGTGATGACGATTTTCAGTAGATGTTGACGAGATTTGAGAATGATCCTAATAAAATTTTCAGGGTGTCTGTTTTAATATTGAAAGAAATTCCATGTCATTTCTCGGGCTTCCCCCGGTTTGCAACAAATTGTCACGATCAGTGAAATTAAAAATAAGTGCAAATTTATTGATGATTATTCATTGCAAGTACATTTTATAAATTAAAATTTTATATCCGTTAAATTGAATTTTGTTAAAATTCGAATATTTTTGTTTTAAAATATTAAACGTTCTCGACGAAATTTTCGCTTTATTATTTCACACAACTATTATCTGCCTGAATATAACTAAACTTAATAAAGTATTTTTTTCATCCTGGTAAGCTATTAGTTTGAACTTAATTATTTTTATATTATTGGATCACAAATCTCCAGCCAAGTGTATGGCAGGTAGTAAAGAGGTTTATAATGTTATCAGGTGTGCCTTTTTTTCCAATATTGTAGATTAGCTTTCTGTAAAATTCGAAAACATTTGAATGACGAGTTTGAAAGGATTCAGATAATAATAAAATAATTTAACATACAGATAAATTTTAATTTAAATTACTTACGATAATTGTCAATAAATATCACAGAAATTTAGATTCACAATTATATGGTGATCTTTAATAAAAAACAATAAAAAACAATAAAATAAAATATATAAAATATTTGCAAAAATATAATTGCTTAGTATAAATGTATGAATTTGGTAATCACTGTATAGTGTATATATGATAGTATAAAAAAGTTACAGAAATATTAAACGTAAACAATGTGTATCTGTAGTGCTGAAGGTTTGAATAAACGAAATATTATTTCAAAATTCTATGGCATGTTCAAATGTTGTTTCCAATATATTCAAAAGTATACATTAGGGTTAAGATTATTTTGAATATAATATAAATGAATAAATATTTAAGTACTGTTTCTAGTTTACAAATAAATCAATACAAATTTCGTTGTCATTTGAACGTTCAGAACTTCATGCAGCTGATTGTGTATGGTCTCGAACCCAGATTGCCTAGATTTCTGGATAAATGCAGTTCAAACTTGGTGTACCAAATACAAACCAGAGGAATTCAAATTCATCCTTACGAATGACATTCATAGTCCCGCAGAATTCAGGATTCGGTGTGCATTGTCCAACAGGCGTGTTGGAAGCAAGCTATAATTTCGTTATACCTCAAAAAAATGCCTTTTTAGAGTTTACAAGCATGATAAAAATGTATTGGACTTATATGAAACTTGTTATAAGAGTTTTTGGCAGACGGTGATTACGAATCCAAAGTCCAATATGGCAGAAATTGTTTGAAATAAGATACAGTCTTCACGATTCCAACGATTTCATAAACTCATTTTTGAGTTTTTCGCAGTTAGCGGTGTTTTTCCAAATCACCGCGGTCATGTATTGTCACGAAGGCTTGTAAGATTCTACGTAATTAGTCATATAGAGAGGCGGAGGAAAAGTATTGTCATAAAAATACGGATTCTATAAAAACTAGTGTCAAAACGCAAAGTAACCGACAGATTTGATGAAAAATAGCTTAAAATTGGGGAAATCGAAAGTGGTGTTGAACATGCTTTTCTGACATCTCCGATTAGTAGAAAATTTATATCTTATTTTATTAATAACCAGTCATATTGCATTGTATTTTCACTCATTTCAAAGATTCCAGGGGGCTAACTAGCCCTCTAGGGAACAAGATTATAAGGGAATATACAATAATTATTACAATTAAATTTTATTTTTATTTCAATTGAAATTTCAAAAGTTTTATATAATTACAAAGATTTATGGGTAATTTATAAATTTAAACATTTCTGTAAATTTTGGAAATTCTAAAATAAAAATGTTGTTTTTAATTTCAGAAATTTGTGTGTAGATTTTAAAAAATTTTTTAAATTTTAAAGAGTTTCCAAAATTTTGGAGATTTTTTTAAACTTTTAGGATTTTTGACATTTGAAAATGTCAACAATTTTTATCCGAATCTGTAAAATTTTAAAAAATTTTGAAGAATTCTCAACTCCTTCAAATAAAAAAAATTGTCCAAAAGTTTAAACATTGTGAAGCTTTAAAAAATTTCCAAACATATTGAAATTTTTTCTAAAATTTCAGAGATTTTCTCACATTTTTATGAATTTCGAAGTTTTTGGAATTACTGTTACGTCACGGCTTGTGCTAAACGCCGTGATTTTACGTGTGTGGTATGATTTGAAATGAAACTATTACCTGAATCTTCTGAGCGGCTAGAAGATTGAGTTGCGGGATCTTGCTCGGTTTATAGGGGTGAAATCAACCTTGCTTATTCAATATTCTACATTTAGAATGGGGAACTGGGTAATAATGCAAGGAGAAAAACATTTTGATTTTAACACAATTTATTATACGTTACCAAGACTATAAGAAGAATATCATAGAAGACAAATAATGATGCACTTATATAATTTCATACTACCGATACTTATCGAGCAAAAATACAAAATAAATTGACTTAACATAAAACAAAACTTCACTCAATAACTCTGACTCTATTACTAAGTCTCACACATACACATGCACATTCACAAGCAAGCCATAATGACATAATGAATCCGACATAACATTACAAAAAATTTTCAGAATTAAAAAAAATTGAAAATGCTAAGAATTTTGGAAAATATTTCAATATTTAAAATTTTCGTTAAAATTTTGATAATTTCAAAAATGTTTGAAATTCTTCAATGCTTTAAATTTTTCGAAATTTTTTCAATTTTCGAAAATTTTAGAAATTTTTTCAAAATCTTAAAATTGTTTTAATTTTGTGAAATTTAGAAAATTCTGAATATTTTGAAATTCGTCAAATTTTTGAAAATCAGTTTGTAGGATTTGTCTATCTACTTATTTGCATTCATTTTTAGGGTTTCGTAGCCCCGGGTAGAAACCCTTATATTTTCGGTCGGGTGTCCGACCATTCGTCCATCCATCCGTCCACCGTACTTTTTTCAAAGGTGAGGAAGTGAGAAGAGCAGAATGCAGGGAAAGTCCGGAAGGAAAATTATAGGATAGGAGATTTTAAGACTTAATAATTGCTTTTAAGGAAAATTATTTCAAAAAATAATTTTTGAATTTTTTTCTCAACAAATATGTTTTTTTTTTAATTTTGTTTTGAAAATATTACTTAAGATTCTATTAAGACTTGATGAGCGTCTTGATAGGCTACACCAACCCCTTCTTTGTCGGCGCTCGGCGCCTACATTGACTGGTTTTTATTTTAAGGTCGAGCGCGGGATCGCCCTGATCCTGATGCACCATAATTGAGTTGATGATTATGAACACGTTGACGATTATAAGTCTCTTCCGTCCACAAGGGAACAGTGCCTTCATAGTAGCCTAATCCTCCAGAAAAAAAATCAATGTCATAATCTCTAGATATCATTGTTAACAGAATGGGAGCATTATGCGGATCACTGCGATAGATGAGCCTACCGGATACAAGATAGGTTTTTTGTATTTGTATGAAATACCGGCTTTGCATTAAATGTTCGTTTTCGTTAATCTCGATAGACTCAAGGTCAGCATAAAACTTCCTGCCATCCGGCAAATTTACAATAAAGCGTTTCTTTGCATCAGTTCGAACAGGTGGAGCATATAGATGTCCACCAAGAGCACCGATATCTTCAACGAACATAGTAACGTAGCATCCTGCCTGAATATGATAATTATCACGCTCACCATTCCTGTCTCCTCCAAAACTCAACATTGCATCCAGCACTGTAAGAGAAACAGAGATTCATGAAACTTTTGTTCACTAGAAAAATAACCCATAGTCACTAGATACACAGGAAGAGTTCTGCTTGTGGATTCCGTAAAACCAAAACAGAACCTAGCATCTTAAAAATTTCGATTTATGTTGTCCCATGATAAAGGCTATTCAAAAACTACGTCACACGGGGCGGTTGGAAGTTACAGATTTTGTGACGATTTGTGACATGAAAGGGAGGGTTTAATGCTAAATGTGCCATCACACACTGAACACAAAAATATAAATAACAATTGCTTTAAATTCATGAACAAAATTAGCATTAGTAATTTTGCAAGCAAAGGATCTCAATAAAGACCTTGCACTTTTCCCCCTATTCCCCTCCTTTCCGCTTTATTAAAGAATTTCCCTTTTTCTCCATGTTTTCAAGAAACTTCCCCTTTTTCTCGTTTTTAGAGTTTCGTTGGCCCTGATAGAAACCCCTATTGTATCGGTCGGGTGTCGGTCCGTCCGTCGTAATTTTTCCCCTATCCGACATTACCCCACACCCTTGCCCACTTTACTGCTTACCATAAATAAGTTTACCTAGTACCGTTGCCAAATGTATCACATACCTTAGCCGACTTTACCCCTACCGTAGCCAACTTTACTCTGTACCTTATTTCTTTTTTTTACTAATTTTTTCGTTCAAATGCAGACTGAATGGAATGGAATGGAACCCAGTGAAAAAATCAAACTATTTCTCATTAAAAGTTAATTCTTTTAAGTTGAAAAGTCCACTATTATATTTTTCGTTTAGAATTCATTTCTTTTGGTTGAAAATTTTACTATTTGGTTGAAGATTTCACTATTTTGTTGAAAACTCATTTTTTTGCTGGAAATGAATTTTTTAAAATGAAAATTAAAGCATTCTGTTTTTGGTTAAGGATCGATCATTTTTAGTTGAAAATAAAACTGTTACATTTTTATTGAAAATCAATATTTTTTGGTTAACAATTCAACCTATTGGTTGAAGATCCATCTACTTGGTTGAAAATTTAACTGTTTAGTTGAAAATTCATGTCTTTTCAGTTGAAAAATAACTGTTTTAAATAAAAATTTAACTATTCCATTATTGTTTGAAAATTGACACGACTTTTTAAGTAGAAAATTCAATACTTTAGTAGAAAATGTATGTATTTTATAGTTAACAATCCAGTTTTTTATTGGAGAATGACCTATTTCATTTATTGTTGAAAGATGACCATTTTGAGTTCAAAATTTAACTATGCGGTTGAATATTCATATTTTCATTTCAAAACTTCATTTTTTAAAAGTAATTTCGCCTTATTGTTTTGAAAATTCAACAGTTTAGTGTAAATTTTTGTTGTCTCTTAATTGAAGAATCTCTTTTGGTTGAAAATCCAACATTGTTCTTGAAAATTTGCCCTTTTGGTTTAAAAATTCACATTTGTGGTAGAAATTTGATATTTATTTGTTGAAGATGCAACTATCTGGTTAAAACTTAATCGTTTTCGATAAAGGATTTGATTCTTTTGTTGCAAATGCATCTCCTTTAGTAGAATTTTACTGTTTTCTTTTGAACCCTCAATGGTCACTGTGGGTCCATTTGACCCGGACAAACTTTTCAGATGATATTTACCTTATCAATACTGAGAATTTAAAATTTCATGTGAGTAACGATGATAGTACATTTTTGGATATACAAATAATGCCTCTGAATTTTTCTAATCTGAAAATAATGTTTTATTTTCACTCAGTACTGCTTCAAATATAGCCCGGGTCAAATAGACCCCCGGTGACCAACATTTAATTCCTATAAAGTGTCAACATTAAGGATTAAAAATGAAATCTTTTTTGATTGAAACACCAACCATTATATTTCTCGTTGAGAATTAATATTCGTCTTTTGGCTTGAAAATTCATCTTTGTAGGTCAAAAATTCATCTAGTTCATTAAAAATTCTACCCTTTGTTTGAAAATTCATCACTTTTTCTTGGAAATTTATTTTTGCACATTTGTTTTATTACTTCCAGATCTATCTTTTTGGTGAAAAATTGAACGATTATGTTGAAAATTCTTTGTTTTCTTTTCAAAAATCGAATTGCCAAATGAAAATGAAACTATTCCATTTTTAGTTAAAAATTAATCGTTTTTAGTTTAGAATGCTACTATTTAGTTGAAAATTATCTTTTCCGTTGAAAATTCCTTTTTTCGCGTTTAAAATTCAACTTCTTTTTAAACGATTCGCCTTTTTAAAAAATTTACCAATTTGGTGAAAATGTTTGTTGTCTCATAAATGAAAAATCTTTTCTGGTTGAAAATTCAAATACATGGTTCACTGTTGAACTGCTCAGTTGAAAATTCATGTTTGCTGTTGACAGATTCATCATTTTAGGTAATTTTTCAACTGTTTTGTTGAAAACTTGATTATTTTGGTAAAAATTAAACTATTTTTTAAAATAATTTAATTATTCTGGAAAAAATTAAACTTTTTTTTTGAATATTCATCTCTGGAGATAGAAAAGTTGTCCTTTTAGATTCAAAATTCCACCGACTTCTAACCAATTTATTTTTTTGGTATGAAAATTCATCTTTGTAGGTTGAAAATTCATCACTTTTGTTTATAACTTCAACAATTTGGTTATAGATGCAACTGTTTGGTTGAAAATTCATCTTTGCAGGTCGAAAATTCAACTATATGGTTGTACATTGAATTACATTGTTGAAAATTCAATTGCATTGTTGTAAATTCTACCGTCTTCTAAAAAATTATTCTTTTCAGCTTGGAGATTTGACTGATTCAAAATTAAACTGATTGTGATTAAAGTTAATTCTTTCTTGTTTAAAAATTCAACTATTCAGTTGAGAATTGAAATATTTAGTTGAAAATTCGTCAATTTTGCTTGAAAATTGATTCTTGTATTTTGAACATTGGATTATTTGGTTGAAAACTCATCTACCTTCTTGAAAATTGAACTGTTTGTGGTTGATGATAATTCTGTTTTGTTTTAAAATTCCACTACTTGGTGGAAAATTTGTCTTTGAAGGTTCAAAATTGAACTTTTTGGTAAAAATGTGTCTCTTTTACTTGAGAGTTCAACTACTTGGTTAGAAATTTAACTGTTTAGTATAGAATTGATTTGTTTGTTGAAGATTCAACTATTTTCCAAATAACTTATCGTAAAAAATCTCCTTATTTCCATTGTTAAAGAACATTTTACTCTGCGAAGTCTGTTAAAATATTGAGTCTGTATTTTGTGGGTTTCATTTCAGGCATTTATAAATTTAAATAGAAGAAAAAAAGTTGGTCACAAGGGAGGCATCTCCCATTTTAATTACTTATCAGTTAAATAGACACCGTTTGCTGTTTATTATGGAAATTTCCGAAACATTCCAGTTTTAATGAATTTACAAAAATTTCAAAATTTATCAACATTTCTAAGAATATTACAAATTTTAATAAATTTCCAAGAATTTCAAAATTAATCGAAATTTCATATTAGTTGAGAAAGATTGATTATGATATTATATCATTTACGTTCCATACAAAAAAAAAATCGGAAAGGTTGTGAAGATGTTTTTTCCGGTTTTTTGTTTTAAAAAAATCCATAGTTTTTTCTAAAATTCTCCCGTCGGGTCACATGAAATATTACTTCGGCATTATTACAGGTCAAACTCATGCAAAAATGTTTCTCAATTATGGTTAACTTATGCTGAAAACCTGAGACATATCCGTGCTGCTTTGTTGTTCCAACAAAAATTCTTTTTAAAATTAAAAATGTATTTATAATAGAAGAAGAATTATTTGAATTGAAAAACAATTTGTTTATCTTGTTTACGGCAGAACTGTAAGCCTCCTCGTTTTTCTGCAAGCAGCTTCTTACGATTATTTACAATACCAAAATATAACACGCAAGGTAAAATAGATTAGATATATAAATCATTCTTTTTTTTATTTCAAACGAGAGATTTGTAAATGTTGTATGTTTGTTCTCGTCTTTGTTGAGGTTACGAAACCTATCTCCAAGTTTGACAAAGGTTTTCGTTCAGTCAGTCAGTTTATCTGTCTGTAGTCTGTCGGCACTATAACTCTAAAAAAACTGATCTGATTGGATTAAGTTTTGGCACATCTTTCAAGGCATAAAAAGCAAGAAGAAGTTCATTAACCAGCCATTTTTGACCAGCGGTTGTGGTTTTATCGATCGAAAATGCTTTTTAGGAAATTAAAAATGCAATTTTTCAGGAAAACTATATGAGATCTTGAAAAAATGTTTCGAGCACAAACTGTTAATTTTGAAAAGATGAACAAATTTTCGTAAACCCCAGTTTTTTTTGATAAGACACATATTTTTCGTTTTAATCGCGATGAATGATATTAAAAATTAAAACTTTTCTTTTTTCGGTGAAAGAATGTAAGATACGAAAAAAATGGATAAAAAAATGTTTCAACAAAAAAGATCTAAAAATGCGTTGTTAATCTACTTTTGATAAGACGTGCAGTTTTTGTTTTAACCCTAAGAAATAAAATTAAAAGGAAATTTAAGTTTTGGAAAAACAGCACAAGATACAAAAGAAATGAATAGACAAAATTTGTGCACCAAAAAAATATCGACAAATTTGTTACAAATCATTTTTGAATGTGATGTGCAGTTATTGTTTTAATCGCGAAAAATGATCTTACAAATGAACAGACGAATTGTTTGGAAAAAGTCACAAGGTACAATAAAATGTTGATTAACACATTTTTTTGGCTAAATTAGATCTGGAAATTTGCTTTTGACCTATTTTCCCACGAGGCAAGTGATGAGAATTTGTTCGCTAAAGCCGAAGGAGCTTTAATAAAAGAGAATTCACAATCACTATTAGAATATTCCCTTGCAGCGGGCAGATTTAAAAAAAAAATTAAAGTTCTCTATCACGTCTCCCATTTCTATCCTTCAATTATTATATATCGAAGTCTCCACCCTATACCATGCCATAGAGCTAGGGTCGTATATGTACGGCGTGGCACGGTACATCGCCTGAACGCGACGTGGAGCAATATTGAATGGCGGGATCTAAATAATCTTTAAAACATCCATATATTATCTAGTACACAATTTGAATAAAAAAGAAACAGTTTTTTTTCAATTAGGCAAATAGTATCAAGCAAATAATTTCTTCAATTCAAAGAAGAGTTATTTTAATTCTAATGATTTGGAATAGGAAATAGTTATAGTGTAAATAAAAATGCGCATTACATTATAGATATTATACTCACTAATAAAATCGGAGAAGACCACTATGATAAAACACAGGCAACCCAAAGCAAGCCTCATTTTCTTGAAATTATGGAAACTCAATTATCAAGAATTTTAATACCAGTGCAACTAATAAATATTCTTGAAAATGTTCCAATATATATACTGGCCGCTATCTCGTGTTCCCTTTGAAATGATAAGGACTCACACATACACTTCTTGTATTTTACCTTGCATTATTAACGATAAAAATAATCCCCTCAGGGGCGGTGTAACAGGTATAGGAGATGTCTCAAATTTGAAAGGTGGGTGAAGGAGATGCAGGAGGGCGAGGCCGAGCTGAGGACACAATGGCACATGCTTAGCTGTAGGTTCGCTTGATCTCCAAGAATATGTATTAAAAAAAAGTGACCAATCCTATTTAAATTTTGAGGATAACAAATTTCATTTATTTTTCTGAACAAGAACTACAAATTAATATAATAAAATAATATTACTAGTTTATTATTCAGGATTGTCTACACAAATCGGTACTAATAATAAAAATGTTCAATCCTGATGAAACTAAATCTGTACCGAAAATTTTGTTTACCAGTTTTTTGAAAAGCACATATTACGGGTGGAGTCTAGACTGCCGACACGGCGTCGAAAGTCTAGGCAAATCACCGATTATACGTTCAAATTAAAAGAATTGTTTGTAACAAATATAAAATATACAACAACTTTTACGGTTGGAAATAATTTTTTTCGAAAATATTGGAAAATGATGTTTCGCTTAATGTATCTAATACTACTTCTTGACCCAAAATATCGGCAATCTCTCCAGTTGGCGTTACAGATTAAAACACGTTGGAAAATATTGATGATGTAACTGCAATTATTTCTGTGACAACTCACAGAAGCCGAATCACAAAATACACTGGAGAGGAGCTCTCTGTTTATTTACGTTAATTTTGTGAATATTGGCAGGGTTGCCCCCCACCCACCTAATGATATATATTTTCAAAATCCAGGTATGATTCCTCAAAATAATGCAAAAGTTTTCAGTTGAAAATAACATAATACAGCTATTTACTCTTTTTAACTTTGTTCCCCTACTCTAGAATTTATAATTATTGGTATAATTTACCACATTATCTACTAGACCAGTTTTGGCAGTTTGCTAATCACCACTCCCTCTTGGATTGTGTACAGAAGCGGACCTTGGAGTACGCAAGACTCAGCTTACTAAAAATCTTACTTGACAGAAGAAATCAATTGTATCATTAAAAAATATACTTTAAGCTTCAAATAAGAGTACACTCAAAACACGTTTCACATTAAATTTTTATTTATTCTCCTGCATCTGTCTTCATCTTAAAATAATACAATATTATCTTCTCGACAATGATGAAATGTTTCCATACCATGTCGCTTGAATTCTATTTGATGAGATTTTTGATATTTATCATTTATGTTTCGTAAATAAATTTCAAATTCATCCTAAAAATCTGGATTATTCTCGAACTTTTTTTTTAAACCATCGAAACAAATTTTTAATTGATTGTTTTTTGTGAAGAAAATGGACTTTATTGAAATAGACATAAACTGGGGTAAAGGGATTGATGGGATGGGAGGGCCTGTGAAAAATATCAGAGAATTTTACTTAATTGGTAAAAAATTAAGATCAACAATATTGCAACAAGATTTTCTGATCAAATGCAAAATTCATGGAGTTTTTCCTAAGAAAATTTATGACATCAATAAAAACGTTATTTTTGATTTCATAAACAAATGAAATAAAGAAAAATTGGATAGAAATACTGGAAGATTTAAAAAAATGTTTTTTGAATCTGACTATTAAAGATTGCCATACAAAAACATATTCTTTGAATTTCAAGATAAAACGAATTATAGAAAAATTAGATCAACAAGTTCCCTCTTTTATTATTAAGGAATGCTTTGAAAGGGAAACAAGACTCAGTTCTTTTTCAAGATCAACCAGACCCTTGATTTTTGAATATTTCTTATGTAATTATCCCACACAGAGTTATTGGCATTTTGAGATAAGGTGATGGGTTTAGCAACAACTTTGGCGAGAAAAACTATATTCAATTACTTGAAATCATTAAAGACATTGAATCGAATATTAAAAAAATACCTGCGAATAAAATTGATGAATTTTGATCACATTTTTGAGGCTTATCTAATGATTTTTTAAATAATGATAATCCAAAAACTTTGTTAGAAAAGGAATTGAATGAAGGTGTAATTGAAACAAAGATTTTCTTAAAAAATCATCCTGAATTAATAATTACAAAATCAGATAGAGGAAATATTAAAGTAACGATTCATAAGGCCGTTTATATTAAAAAAATGTTGCATATCTTTAATGATGAAGATAGTTTTCAATTAATTCCTAATAATCCCACGAAAATGCTTCAAAAAGGGACTTTTAAAATTTTAGACAGAATGAGAACTAATAAACACTTTTATGTGTGGTTCCCCACTTGGGCCCATTAGTATCCAAGGTCTTTGTTTCAGGCGTCATTCACTCTACTCGCATTCTTTTTATAAACTATTTTTCGCCAAACTTTTCTGTCCTGGCATACTACTCTAGGTTCCTTCACGTCCAAGCATTTTGTCATGCAAGCTCTCGTGTTTCTATGGCTTCTTATATCTCTTCGGATTAATGTCTCATTCACAGTTTCTAACCATTCTTTCGGCGGTCTACCTCTGGGCATTCTGCCATTTACATTATCTTTATACACCTGTTTGGTCAGTCGTTCATCTTTCATTCTTTCAAGACGTCCGAACCACCTTAACTGATTTATTTCCTATACATCAACTAGTGTCTCCCCTGTACCACATTCTTTGAGATTATCTCGTTTTGGACTTTTTCCATCAGTGTTTTCCCACATATTGTGCGCAGAATAAATTAGCAGTAATTTCCTACGGCCTTAGGTTTCGCCTAACGCCCAAACACTACCAATAGCAGAAGTGACGCGGGTTATACAAGGCGAGAATCCTGCCTATCGATATTATATATCGAATCAGGAATACATTTATCAAGTTCTAAACCTGAAAATCAACAGTAACACACACTTATATAATACGTCTAGGGCCTAGGCTCGAGGGTCTACACAATTGTTACAAATTCGACACGGAGACAACTAAATTTCTTTAAAAAGTTCGGAACTTTCAGAATAAAGAATTCCTGAACACCATAAGTAATTGTTTGAAAGTAGTTGTCCTATGTTAAAACATAGGACTTATCACGTTTTTCCTCTGAGATCCTCAAATATAATATTTAACATTTCAGTAATTTTCCTTGCATACAAGACTTCGGAACTAAGTTCAGAAGTTTTTAAAGAACACAGTTATTGCAGGTCTTTCACTTTTTTCTGAACATTTTGACGCATTATTGTTCAAAGATAATCAAAAACGTATTTTTATTTTATATACTTAATTTGTCTTAAATGCGCATCGTTTTATTTCTTTTGGAAAAGAACATACCGATTGTCTGACTTATTAAGTGTAGACCGCAAGGCTGATAGGAAATCATTCAGTGACATTTTTTCGTATTTTATGAGTATAATAGTCTGACGTGTTCGAATTTCGTGCATCTAAAAAAAAGTTTTAATGTTATTCTAACTATCAAAGTCTTAATTAGCATTGATTTACATGTTTATTTAACTCATAAAAACCTTTTTGTCACCTATTTTTGAAAAAGTCACCTTTTCACCCATTTAATGGCAATGCACTGAGAAAATAAGTAAAGTTACGATAAAAAAGTAATTTTGTTAACCAAGTTTTGTTCGATTTACAAAAGTTATGTACTATTTGTTACTTGTACCAAAGAATTTGCTTGCTCGTTGTACCAAAGACGCGACCGCACATATGGTACTGTGATCTCTAGACCTATTTTTCCCGTTGATAGCGAAATTTTGTTGACATGCTCAAACAACTTCTATTGACAGATATGTGATCTTTATTAAATTCTAAAAATTACTTGGCACTTAAAAAAATACCTCTTTGCATAATTATTCCTGAGTCGCGAAATTGCAGTAGACCTTGATTCTGAATAAGTTGATACGAGAAAATTGGGATCCTTTGTCACTAAATAGATGGCGCCTCATTTCCAGCGAGGCATCACTGTCATGACAATCGTCGCATGGCGCGAGTCGTACACTAATATAGTGATACATGCATCAACTATTAAGAGTCGACCATAACGGACCTGATTGGTAAAAGAGGGGCCCGTCCCATCAACCCGACGCGTGGCTGCTTTGTCCTATTACCCAAATTATTAAATTGGATACGTTCAAAAACGAATTATTCGACTTATTATGCACTTATACCGTTAAAATTCCATTAATCTTTCAGCTAATGGAGAATACGCTTTTCAATTAATTGCTGAAATACGGGAAGAATGTCATAATATATACTATTTACCTGGAGACTTGGGATACAATCATAAATCTTCCTTATACCTTTTTTTTTAGAAAAATCTAAACGCAAAAAAAAGACAATTACACTCAGAAAACGATTTAGTTGAAGCAACAAAATTTGTGTTGGTTCAACCATAGAGTGTGGTTATTATGCAGACAACAAAATAGTTCGTTGACTCGACTAAATTTTTGGTGGTTTTAACGAAATGTTTTGAAAATGGAGTATTTGGTTAATTGAACAAAAAAGTTTTGTTGGGTCAATAAAATATTTTGTTGAATCAGAAAAAATGTGCTTGATTCAAACACAATTTCATGTATATTTAATAAAACCTTTCTTTTGGTTGAAGAAATTTGTTTTCTGAGTGTATAATTCGCCGATCTTGCTCAAAATCTGATCGGGCCTGTACATTAATTGGAACTGAACTCATCCAAGTTTTATTAACGCAGCACTATCCCATTTTAAGTTATCATTAAAATTGTTTCACACTGACATTTTTTCTTAATTTCATTTTCGAGTTCCTAGGGAAATAGAATTGAGTATAGTGTTAGTTTATGATTTATAGATAGAAATCAGAATTCGTCAGATTTTGAAAATTCCTGTTTACAAATTATAATTTGTTCAAATTTAAGTTATTTCTTTTTACAAATAAAAATTTACCAGAATTTTAACCTTCCTTCTTCCAAAGTTTAGAAAAAAATGAGTTACTATATTTTTGCGAATTATAATGAAAAAAGTTATGAACAAATATAATTCTGACTTGTGGCGGAATTTTTAGAAATAAATGTAATTGGGTCTTGCAACAGAAATTTGGTGTAAAGAATGATATAATTTAGACTTTGGAACAGGGAATTTGCCTAAATAAATTATAACTTAGACTTTGAAATAAGGAATTTCTGTAAAGAATGCTATTTTTCACTTCGGAATAGGGGATTTCCGTAAATAATTATTTTAGATTAACTTTTAGGACAGAAACATGGAATTTCCTCCAAAATTATTATTTGACTCGAGGGAATCACAACTCGACCGATGGAGTGTACATTGACTTCAAGTGATTTCAGTGACTTCATGTGATTTCAAGTGACTTCACGCCAGTGACTTCAGCGAAGGTGTACACCTGACTTCAAGAATTATTAACCCCTCGATTTGACTTCGAACAGACAATTTTTGAAATAGAACGATAATTTTAGAAAATAATTTTAATTCTATTTTAGAAGAAGGGAATTAAAAAAAAATCTCTTTTCAAAATCAGAATTATAGTTCTTTTACCAAATTCCCTGTTCCAAATCAGAAAACATTGAAATCCTTTAACATTTTTAGAAATCTCTTGAAATTTTTAAAAATGGTTTGAAATCATTCAAATGTTTTGAACTAATTTTAATTGATTGCTGGGAGAAAACCATGAAGTGACCGGGAATTTAAAATCATCCATCGGGTAGACACCCTGATAATAAATAAATGTCAATTAAAACAATTTCGTCCAGCCTTCTTTTTAATCTTAAACAATATTTCTTCAATTATATGAAGCATTTCTCAATGTGCAATATTTCATATTAAAAAAGAGGACTAATCTCTTGTCTGGAAGAAGATTGAAGGCTTTCTAGTTTGATGTCTGGGAAACATTTCCAGTAGGATGAAGATGAGTGTTGGGCGGATGGGCAGGGACCACGTCCGGCGAGGGTGCAGCGACCATTTGAGTCGGAATGCTTGATCTTTGATCGGCTAATTAATTCCAGGCGATATCGAGGCACGATCTGAAGTACTCGTGGAGAGCGCGACTTTACAGTGGTGTGGCTGTATATAATTGCTTCACCGTGTCAAGGACAGATTGGTCATATTAGACAAGTGCATAGTGAAAAGCTCGTTTCTCTGTTACCTTCTTGTTTCTTAGATATCACATCTTGCTACATAACAAATAATAGTCTTCAGGCAATGTAAATGTGAGTCGACACACGTGCGTTCATTGGTTCGCACATGAATGCACTGATTTTCGCGGCGCAACGCCTATACTCAGGTTACGCTACTGATTTATATTTATATGCATATTTGCGAGACACACTTTGATCCGCTCGAGATCCTCTTATGTTATCTCGCGTATTAAAGTCACTCCGCTAAACTCCCACAAATGCCTTTAATCTTTATCCTAATTTCTGTTTTATTTATTTACTTCTGTATTTCTATACATATGTATACCTTTTGGTCGAAGGAGAGGAAAACTGCAGAAGACCTTTCCCAAGTGCAGCCAGATATCGATAGTCGAGTTTGGATTTAGATATTCGATTTCAGTATAATTGCACATCTTGTAAAACTGTGTTAACATTTTTTTAGTTACTGGAAAAAAACAGTTTTCCGAAATAAATGTTTTGAATGTAGATGCTTTCATTTCTTTTGTAACTACAAAACATGTATAATACTGGGATAATGTTGGATCCCACGATCATTTGTCCTTGCTAATTATTTCGGCCCTCCGAACTTCAAATCGACAATTAGCTACATCCGATGCAAATGACCTTGAACACAAGTGACTTACAAGCATGTCAATTTGTGTTACAGAAATCGCCAAGGTTCGGGCCAGCCTGTTCCAGATAAGTGGTGTCAAAAAGGAACCTTTGATTCTACCAGAACAAGAAGGAGATGTCACGACACTCACAGAAAAAGTATATGTACCTGTCAAAGAACACCCAGACGTAAGTATAAAAAAAATTTAATCATATAAAACAATCGATCTTGGCACTGTTGGCAATGTTGCCATTTGCAGTACAATTTTACTCAAAAACTACAATGGTTATGATTATATATATATATGTATATTATTGTATATCTTTCTTGGGAATTTTTTAAAAATAAATAATCCAAAACAAGAAAAAACAGGGAAGTGACAGGATGTTTTTCCTTATATGTTTTAGTGGTCTCCCTGCGTAACGAAACGCGTCCAAAATACGCGTCTAAAATACCAGTGATAAAAAGTTAATTAGGACATATATAAAACTAATTTGCGACTAAAAAGGACTTTGTGTACTAGTTTATATGTTATTGCTCTAGTTGACACAGTAATTAGTTCTTCCATTCGCCTTATCCGTCGCACGTCAAGGCATTTAATGTTCTGAAAAAGGACTTGACAAGTCGTTTAATTTTGTCTGTTGCTTTTCGAACTTCAGCAGATTGAAAAAAGCGCAGAAAATGGTTTCACTATTAACAATTTCAATTCGAAATTGTAGAAATTTGAGCTATTGAAATTTGACATCTTGTGTGCGCTATTGTCGCCAACTCGCGAAACCAGGAAGAAGTATTAAAATGCATTTTAATTTGTACTTGAAACAATTTTACTTTTGTTTTTCATAGTTTAAAAGAATTAGTGAATAAAAAAAGTAAAGATTTACCTGAAACTAACTGTTACATATTAAATTTTCATCGTATACAGTGAAAAAACGCGTTTCGTGTTAAAACTGATTTTGTCAATAAAACAATTATTTTACTCTGCCATGTAAGTTTCAATACATTATAAGCTCTAATGAACTTCATTTATACATACAGCAAAAAATTTCATTTAAAGTATGCAAAAAGTATGAATTATAGACGATCAGAATTGAAATACGATTTCTAACCTAACGTTCAGGACCTTTTTTAGATAGTGAATATTTCATGTGTATAATAATACAAATTTATTTTGTGTTTATTTTTATGTTAAGATATGAAACTTGCAATGTGTTGAAACTTAACGTATTAAAGTAATATTTTTTTTTTGTTTTTTTTTTTGTTTTTTGACAAAAGCAGTTTTAACACGAAAAGGGTTTTTTTCGCGGTGTACAATGGAAATTCTACATGTAAACCTTAGCTTCCAATAAATCTTGATTTTTTTCAATTCACTGATTGTTTTAAACTATGAAAACCAATAGCATCATTATTTTTAAGCACAAATTAAAATGCATCTTAAATTTGAGATCAAGTAACTGTGGAATAGTTCATGTTAAGCTAAACTTATAATAATTTGTAAATTTTCGTTCCGTCGCTTTGTTTAAGGGGGAAACATTGTTAAAAATTGGAACCGCAAAAACACTCAAATTGGAATCAAGTGACATGAAAGCTGACCATAATTTTGATAAAGACATTATGCCAAGTTATGCTCAAATCCTTGTAGCAATACTATTTTTTCAATTAATACACTTTTGTAGAAGAATCTTAATTTCTCTGTGTTCTAGTACATAAATCTTCAGTTTGTGAAAAATTGAGGTTATTTTATCATGTTGATGTGTATTTACGAAGTCTGTATTGCTTTCAAGATATTTTTGTGAGATTTCCGTTAATAACTTTCACAAAAACCTCTTTTATAACAACAATATATTCATTAGTTCCCACTGTTGACGTCGACCTGAACAAAACGATCGAGAATTCACGCAGAAAAATTATTGACGTTTATAAATTTTCAGTCGAAAATTATTCAATTTTGTACGTTTTGAATTAAATATTCGAAATTAATTTTCTAAATCTAGAAGGGTTACAAATTCAAATAAAAAGTATTAAATTTAAAACACTGTATTTTTGAACTTATCTAATTTGTCAAATTTTCACCTAAAATTACTTAATTTTGAACATTATGAATTAACCATTCTATAACTATCAAGGCCTTCGTTTCTCAATTAGACAATTTCAAGAGATTCTCTTTTATATAAAAGTATTGAATTTTAAATTCTTCCAAAAGTGAAAAAGTAACGCGTTGGTGGTAGCCTTGAAGTAAGCATTCAAAATTGTAAATTTTAAAATTATGAACGTTCCGTATTTAACAATTGAAAATTTAAAGACCTAAACATTAAAATTTGACTGCTCTATACAATATGGAATCAAGTTCGGGTGAGTCCATATAAAGAATCAGGTTTCAATTCTTATGTACATGGAGTTAAGTGTATTTTTTGACCGCTTTATTATTTCCAATAATATAAACAAGTATACCATTTTGCAGCACGTAATAAAATACTAACAAATTCTACACAGTAGTAAATATTACAAAGAATTCCATAAAATCAAAATTTCAAATCGATAAGAATAGACCTGATTACATATACAGAACAACTGAAACCTGATTTTCTATACGGATGCACGCAAACTTGATTTCATATTGTATAGAGTAGTCGAATTGTCTAATTCTAGCCTTGAAAATTAAATTATTTTACAATTATTCGTAAAAATTCAGCATTTTAAAATTAGAAGTGCTTCAAACTGTAAAATTTACCATTTTAATCGTAATCACTTCAAAGAATTTCAATATGAACAGGTCAAATTCTTCTACTGAAACTCAGATCATAAACTAACAATAAGAGAAAACACCAAAAAGTTAATATTGAGTGAAGCATTTTCGGTTGACCGTTAAAAATGATTTACGTTATATTTCAAATTGATTTTGCATATTTTAAGAGCTATTCAATTTAAATCACAATCTAATGTCGAAACGCCTCATTTTCATGCAGAATCAAATCGAATAAAGGCAGCTTAACTGATTTGCATTTAATTGAGTGTCTCTGCATATTTTAAGATCGGAGCATAAAAAATGTATGGAATATACATGTCATATTGCAAGTGCTTTTCTACCCGCGTAATCACTGAGAATCGTGTATTAGAATTAGAAATTTATCATCGAGGGCGATCGTAAATTATGTGTCTGAGCTCGGACCAAGAACAGAAAAGAAAAACAATTTTATTGCAAAACTGATGCTAAGTACCGCTTGCTAGTTCGATGCATTACCGAGTCCATTAACTTCGCTATATGACATGGTCTGGTCATGTTAATTTACGGAAGAGATTTTATGTTTTTCCATTAATTATATTATTGCCGCGATGATGATTTAATTTACGTCACATGCATTTTAAATTGTCTATTAATTTGTGATGGCATTCCAGTAGTTTTCTAAAACACTCCCTCGATATTGAATTCGGAGTTCGAAGTTAGTGCTTCTCTGGAGGGATTGAAAGAGGAAATCTTCATGGGGGGAGAGAGGTGAAAAGAGATGGTTTGCAGGCGGAAGTGGAATCGTAGTTTTCGAAGAGGTTTGTGATGATCCAAGGTGGTCCGAGGGGGTACGGTTGGGTATGCTCGAAATGTGTACAGTCAGCTGTTATTTCTGGCACGCTCGGAATAGATTTCCTGACGAAGAACTAACTAACTCCCGTCCCTATTGCCGACTTATACTCTCCAAGAGTTATAATAACGGGCCTGTGAAGGCTGCGCTTTTGGCAGCAGGATGTTATCGTTTGGATATCGATATCTGTCATGACGGGCTTTCCGATTCTCATCAATTCGCATTATTCTCACAACTATATGTTTGTTTCTCTACTTTCAGAGATCTAATTCGCTTATTGTTAAAATTCAAAGGACTCAAATTGAGATCTTTAAATTATCCAAATATCGTTCTTAATAGATCGCAGCTTCCAGAACAGAGTGCGTACGCTTCGGTTCGAAATAGTTCCGAGTTTCATCGATAGAGCAGTATTTTCCAAGATGGCGCGGCGTCCGTCTGAAAAATTTGAGCTTTTAAAAGATCTAATCCGCTTACAATTTCTTGGTTTTCAATGAGAAAATTGAAATATTTTTCAAATATCAATAGAAATAGTGAAATTGTACTTAGTAAATTGAATTCTTAAAGAAATTTCGCAGTCTTTGGAATGTTTCAAGAAGGTCTTTCTTAAAGATAGTAGAACCTCTCAATAAACCGACTCATTAATCATGACTTACTCCAGTCTTTCTGAGAAGTGCTTCATTAGGTGTACGGCCCAGATGCAGTGGGATTTCTCATCCAAGATGCGTACAGTCACATCCCAAAGTTTTTCAGGGACGTTTAGCTTATTTCTAAAGTTATCAATGAGTAGTTTTTAATTTAAAGGAGCTGACAATATTGTGTAAATTTGTTAATTATAGCGTGCAAAATTCAACATTTTAAATTTGAAACCTTCAAAAGTAAACAACAGTTTTAAACCTAAACATTTTTTTACTAGAAATGCACTAGTAAACAATTAAAAAATAAAGACAGAAAAAAGTCTAGTTTTTGTTACAGCTTGTTTTTGTTACACTTCAATTTAAGCTCGCTTTTAGACCTAAAGCTATATCGAAGTCTATTGTTTATTTTAAAAGAAGGCTGATTTTATTAATGTAAAATTTTTTTTCTGTGAAACTAAATAAAATACAAAACATAAAAAATCTTGATTTTTAAGAAAATCGACAATTTTATATTGTCGTCTCCATTCAATATGAGTTAATTCATCTGCTGACAGCGCCGTGTATGAGACTATGCGCTAGGTATAAGCATATATAGGAAAAGTCTCATACACGGCACTGTCAGCAAGTAGACTCATATAGAATGGTGGTGTCGAAATTAGAAACCTTAAAAATGTGTCCATTTTAAATTAAAACGTTTCATAAAAGTTGGAAGTGTTCAAAAACCAAAAGTTAATGAACTTTATTCATAATGCGATGATAAAATATATAATACCAATTTAAATGTTTAAAAGAAAAAATTCAGAAGAATTAAACAATTTATATCAAAAGTTGTTGGTATTATACAATCCTCAATTTTATGCGTTTGATAGTGTAACAAATCGCAATTTTAAGTACTTAGTAATTGTAATTGTGAGTCTGCAGATTGAAAATTTTCAAGGCTAAACTAAAATTCAAGTACCAACCTTGGAAAGATAAAATTATACAACTGTAAAATTTGAACTTCAACGATCGTAATGCGTGTGGTTATAAACTGAATGGCTGTGAAAACTTGCTGAAACCGGAGAATTTTCTTTAACATTTGAGTGGTTACTGAAATTTGAGAGGCCACTTTTTTGTGACACACCCCTATAAGCAAATCAATGAAATTTTGAAAAAGAAGAAAGTTTTTTGAGAGATGTGTATTTCCAAAGAGGAAATTAAATTTTGTGGATCGATAATGTTCAATTGTTCATATTGCATGGTGTTTAGCAAAAGTCGTGAGTGGTCACTGGTCACTTGAGGGAATGTTTGACGTTTTTATTCCATACGTGGAGGACAAGTCCACGTCGTCATCATAATATTGTGCGCAGCACTCTCACGCTTTCTCCATAGCTGGACCAATGAATGATCCACGCTGGTTTATTAAGAACAACAAAACGAAAAAGCATTATTAACAAAAGTCACGAAGATCGTGACTGCGGAGTCTTAGGAGGAAGAGGCGAAAAAATATTTGATCACAAAAGCGAGCCTGATCAATACATGGGCGATTTTTAAAAATACTGCTATCTAACACAGACAGTAGCTTCTGAACATGAAATAATTTCCAGAAAAAAATTTGATTTAAATAACATAAAAAATGTGAATATTCCTGTATTGGCACAAGGTGCACCTTTGTATAGAATAGACAATCCATCTTCACGACTGTCACTCATAATTTAATTAGAATGTCAGATTAGATTTCGGTACGAATGCCTTCAGATGTAATTGATATAAATTTCTCATGGTTCTGAATTTGAAAAGCTTTGATGTGCAGTGCTTTCTTCAGGAAATTCTTGCGATCATGGGGATTTGAGATGATGAATTTAAATTTGAAAAGCTTGACTGATTAGCAGAAAGATATGCGAATCAGTGTCTCCGAGCAATTGCAATTGCTTCTAATCAACGTCTACATCCGCGATATGGCGGCACTTTAAAGATTCAACGAGGAACTTGCTACTTACATAGTATCATCGGATGAGTGACCTACTTGACTTAATAATTCCGGCGAAAGACAAATAAATGAAATCGAACCACTTTATGAAGCGAAACTTCACTCTTGGAAATAATTCTGGAATACGATTTTACAATCAAAATAGAGTTTACACACCAAAAAATTGCTCAGTTTTCCAAAAATATTACTAACCCAATTTATCTGCAGCTAGAAATGAACAACGCATCATCTGCATGAACAAATGTTGGGTCTCTCTAATTTTGGAGACGCATAAAGAAAAATGCAAAGTCGAATTTTCGACAAAGATTGCTTCTTTTTTATTTTAATACAAAAAAAATACCTTTTTAAAACATCAGATGGAAATAAAGAAATCACGTCAGGGTAGATAAATCATTGTAAAATAAACTAAACCTGATATCAAGAAATTCTTTCCCCCCCAGAAATCAATAAAGTTAAAAGAATATCAGCCTATTACCAGATAACGTTTACTTCTTACTTTCGAATTTGGGAACAGTGCCAAGAATGTTCGGTGCAGGGAGGATATTCCAATTTATTAGTAGAAATACGAGAGTCTTTTTACTATTTTTTCTTTTAAAGTCAACTTTTGTTAAAGAACTAAATGAAAAATGTTAAACAATCTGAATTTTGATGTAAAATTTTTTCTAATTGGAACCCATACACTTGAAAAAAAACGTGGAATTTCTATGATTAAGATTGAAAACGGAAAAACATTCAACAATTGAGAAAGGTATTTATTGTCACGTAATTTAAACCAAAAAGTATTGATTAATTTGATTAATCTAAACAAATATTTGTTTGATTGAAATGCACTGTTGTTTGAATTGAACAAATTTTATTTGAATCAAGCAAATTTGGTCTTTTATACAGGGTGAAACCAATGTTTCTTTGATTTAAGCTAACATTTTTCTGATTGAAAATTCAAATCACAAAAATTGGACAATTGCCATTTAAAAGCGGTTATAATTTAATAATTTCAAATTGAAATCTTAAAAATTGTACGCAATTTACAATTGAAAGTTTTAATATTTAAACAATTTTAAATTAAACCCGTTTAAAATTGAGTAATTACAGATTTTAACTTGAAATTAAATATTGTGTTCGACACAATTAGGAGAAAATAGGCGTTGACATAAAAAAATTTGGTGTTGAGAAGCAGTAAATTTGGAAGTCGATTTATTTCACCGTGAGTAACAGCTGATCCAAATTCAACTCCGTTTGCCATTAGAATCTAGAGGAGCATGCGGGCACCTTTGAATCATCGAGGTCGAGGGGAAGCATTCAATTTAGCTCATAATGGAATTACGATTTCCCTCTATTGTAATATTTGAGAAGATGCTGGTGCTTGTATTGATTTTTTTTTAAATAAAAATTTACCTCTAAAGGTTTTTTGCAACTTACAAAAACATGATGTTAAGAAATTCAAAAATAATCTCTTATACTTTTATATTTTAATTTTTACTATTGGTAATAGTTCGTTGTAGAAAGAACGTTTTTTATTTGTGTTCGTATTGAGTTCATGAATCTTAATACAAGAATTCGTGAGTCATACAGAATCTCAGAAAGGACAGATTTCTGTGTCTTTCAGAGAAACTCTTGATACTTCGATTTGTCGTAACCGCTAAGTCTCCTTTTTCTGAAGCAATGTCTAAAGATAGACGACCCCATGCTTTACGAATCATTTGTCGTCTGAAAGTCGCCGAAGCTTCTCAGAATGTTTTCGTCTAGACAATTATTTTCATTTTTAAAATATGCGTCATCCCCCTACCCCCACAAAAAAAAACAACAGAGTGTATGTAAAATGAAAAATGACTATAATATTAATTTCTGGCTCGAAATACATAATAAAACTTGGATTGATTGAATACGAATTGTGGAACTTCCCACGATAAATTTCATCTGGCTAATTTCTGATCGCTAAAGTATTTTATTACCAAGGGGGTTTGATTTATTTTGCCCGACAATTTCTACAGCGGCACCTATTATAATCATAGGCGCGCCTTTTCTAAAGCCGACCTCATAAGACGAGCCTTGCTTTATATCCTCAATGACATGTTACGAACCTACCTACATCTACACACCATGGGAAAGGAACATATTTTATGACAAAAAAAATGAAAAGAAGAATAGAGAAAAGAAAAAGAAGCAAAAAATTTCACGACCTTCGCTTCAGTTTCACCTGAGAATGCATTTTAGCTAATTGCGTGGCTCAGACACGAAACCTGTCTTTATTTTAAAATGAACTCGGATAGATCGTACCAGTTACTTTCGTTTTATATTTTCACTTAGAGGAAGTTTACTCCCATCCTTATTATTTTCCCTTCAAATTATTGACAAAAGGTGCTATTAATTAATTCACTTTTCTCTTGTCTTTTTCATGGTGCATGAATTTATCTCTCAATTTATTGTCTTCTTGGTGTCCGATTTGTGTTCGATATATCAGAATGAAGTAGTGTTTCATTCTTATTGATAGACAAGATAAGGCTTATCTCATTGGCCTACCCGTGTTCCGTGATTGGTCAACACATCGTTTTGTTGAGTGATTGGTCAACAACGCACAATTGGGTAACTCCTACTTTTTCCTCATGTTCTTGAATATCGCTAAATAGCATCGAAATATCAAATCGTTTCCGAATAATGGACAGATTGAAAAATTTACTGTAAAAAAAAAGTCTTTTTTTGGCTGCTGATTACTTTTTAATTAATTTGCATTATCTTTTCTGATTGCAGTTCAATTTTGTTGGGCGAATCTTGGGGCCACGCGGGATGACCGCGAAACAGTTGGAACAAGAAACAGGATGCAAAATCATGGTTCGAGGAAAAGGTTCGATGAGGGACAAAAAGAAGGTAAGATTTTATTTCGATTCCATTATTATGTAATTCTTTATCCTACTGCATTACATGAAAGTATGTTCAAAAACTGTTTTGTATAAGACACCTAAAATAAATAAAGGAAGAAATGATGGAATGGACATAATATAGATTATTGAAATCTCTTTCTATTCAGATATTTTTAAATTCGTAATTTAAAATCAGTAAAATGTGTCCTTTAAACATTTGATTTTGAAATTGTACAATTACGATTACGGACACCTCAAATTTTCATTTTTTTACTTTATTTTTCATTTTTAAGTACTCAGAATTGAGAATTTAAAATTTTGACTCGATTGAAATTTAAAATATGTATTCTTATCTTCATTTATAATTAAAAATTAAAGGTAATTTGTAAAATTTTAGGATCTAAAATTTGGAATATTTAAGTTTACATTTCCACTATGAAAAGTTTAATGTTTTTAATTGCACAAATTTTAAATCTTTAAAATATTAAATTACCCATTTGTAAAGTTTTTACATTTATAACTGAAAAGGGAGTCTTACGGAAAATTCCGCAACGGTAAACAGTTCGATAGAAGTTCAAAATAATTTCTTTTATTTATTTGGAGTTCCATTGGCAACGCCCTTCATTACAATACAAAATTTATAAAATAGATACAAATTCAACAGGAATGTTAATACTTGATTCATGATTTGAATGCATCAATTGGAGACATTAGAAGCTTGAAATTGCTTCATTTTAAATTTATTTTCAACTTTAAACGACTGAATTTTCAATTCTTCAATTTTGAAAAACCTTAAATGGTGACTTTAATATGCGGAATTTTTAATTTAAAAATTCCGAACATTCACAGTAACTGCAAATTAAATCGTTTAATGTTGAAATTGTACATAGCTTAGAGCATTTGAATTTACACTATCCAAATGTAGAAATTGCCCCCATTTACATTTAAAAATTGGTTCATTATAAATCATTTAAGTTTAAAATTGTTTGATTCTGAGCGCTTTAAAGTTAAAAATGTTGCATTTTGAATTTTATGCTTAAAAAATATCCAAATTTTTACGATTTGGAATTTTCGCAATTCCAGATTGTTGTTGCAAATGAATTGAAATACACTTTTAGTATTCTCTCTCAATAATATATCAGAAAATGAGACAGGTAGCTGTAATATCTAATAATTAGGAGATAATTAGGTTAGGCCGGTTGAACTTCACAAGTAGCACGTAATCTTGAAGTAGTGCCAAGTCTATTTCGTCCAAGACCGACGATTTCTCACCGAATTCTGTCAGAGGCGAGAACATATTTTATTTTTCAAACCTAGATCAACATTTCACTTTTAAGTAAAAGAATCATGTAAAATTAAAACAAAATGAGTAAATACTTTTTCTCTAATTTTCTTATTCATTTGGTAACCAAGTAGTAATTAAATCTAAGCGAGTATAATTAAATTAGTATAAGTATAATATTATAAGTATATTACAAGTATAATTGAACTATGTATTACTGATTGAATTAGTAGAATATACCTATGAACTAGTAGAAAACTACTAATTATTAGTGCAACTTCGCACTATTTCAGTAAGTAGTCGTAGTCTTCTTCAGTTAATTGACACTGAGAAAAATGTTTGGTTGACCGAACCAAAGTTTCATTTTCCCAAACAAGTATTATGGTTGCTATAGAAGCAACAAAACTATTTGGTTGAATCTACCAAATTATTTTGTTGGACCGTTTGGTTGATCAAATTAAAAAGTTCGTTTTTGTGGAATTAACCAGGTTTTCGTATAAGCAATACAATTATTTGGTCATAGAAACGATATGGTTTTGTTGAAAAAAAAACATTGTATTTGGTAGATATAATAAAATATCTCATTTATGCGAGAAAACGCTCCAGTTAAAAAAATGAATTTATTCAATAAAATGCGTTCAAGTTGCACAGAATTTACTCAGCTAAACACAATTCAATTTCATCAGAATAATCCATGCAGTATAGGCGAAATTGTGACTAACCGAAAGACTTCTCCTCAAATGAAATGCATTTTAGTGAATCAAATCATTTTCTCTTCTTCTAGCTCTTTCTTCAAACAAGGAGTATTTGGTTTTATTTTGCCAGACAATATAAAGAAGTTATTTACATAATCCTAAAATCTTAAGTAAAATCGAGGAAAATCATTATAACCATTAAATACTGTCGCTTTCTATTGGAATCTAACTCTAAACGTCAAAGTTCTTAATTCACAAAATAGTTCTTTGGTACAAGTAACAAACGGTACTTATCAAAAATTGTTGTTTGAGACAGGTAAATTGTTTTAATGCACCAACATTTTTGTAAAATGAACAAAAATTGCTCAACAAAATTGTTTTGTTATCGGGAAGATTTGGAGATAAGTATAGATTTAGGAAAGCAAAAGTGTTTTGGTGCTTGTCATACTTATTTATACAGCCTGAAATTACACTTTCAGTAAGTTTCATTGAGCGTGGTAGCTTGGAATTTAATAATTGATTTACTCAACGAGCAAATATAAATAAGCCTTGCGTGGAAGAAGTGTGTTCGAGATTAATAAATGGCACAGTTGAGATGTTATGCACACTATATGACTGCACTAATGCTGCCTGGTTCTGTGCAACACTTTTTGTGCGACTGCCTTGTACATTAATTCGATAGCAAATATTCCAGACGTGGATATTTCGTTTCTTTTCCGCGACGTGCTGAATGAGAGTGGTCGCATAACTCGAGTGTCTCATAACTTTTGATCGCTGAAACAGCAAACGCGTTCGAAATAACCACGAGATTATAAGAAGCACTTTTAATCCAACGTTATTTGTAATACGTGTAGTTACAAAACACGCCTTGACGCCTGGTCATATTAAAAGAGCATTTCACTTACATTCAGTTAAATTCAAATAAATTAATAGAGTACCGCTCAACAACACAGGGCAACTTGCCTCTTAAATAGGTATTTTTTAATTAATATAACAAATTGCTTGATTAAATCCGAAATTATACATTTTCTGCATTAAATTAGTTCAGAATTGAAACATTTATGGATAACAATTGGCCAGAGTGGAAATTTGAATAAAGATTTTATATTGTTTTAAAACAACCTTGTTAAAAAATGGTCTCTGAAAAGGGAAGATGAAAAATCGTAATTAAAATTAGGAACGTATCAAATTGATCAACTTAATGTTAAGAATTCAAATCAGAAAAATTCCGAGGGGATATTCAAACATCTGGAATCTTAAATCGCTATTTCTGAGTTATAAACATTTTGGGATCGTAAAATTGAATTTAAAATTACTCTCCATTCTTCCTTTTGTACAACCTTTTTTCTTCATGTATTAGATTCGCCTCAATTTTGATTTTTTTCCATTAGGACAAGACGAGTTGTAATACGCGTAATTTTTCTGTACAATTTACTAGTTTCAAGAGTAAAAATTAAGAGTAATTTCATAAAATTTTTGAATGCAGGAAATTTAAAGTCTTTTCAATTTTGATGTAATTTTGATGCTTCCCAATTTGTATGTAAATTCTTTGAATTTAATTTAGATAATACTTTACATTTAGTATGCATATTTTCTAGCTTGAAATTATTTCTAGCTATGATTTTTGTATTCAATCTTTTTTAAATCAGATATGAATGAATAGGTAAAATTCGAAATAAATACTGTTTAGGATATAAAATCAAATAGAAATCCAGAGTGTGAGACTCGTAATTAGGATTTGAAATCCCTCTGATGTAATAATTGAGAAACCAACACCAACAAATGAAAGTCTCACTTTCCGTGATTGGTCAACTTTACTTGTACGTCGTACGTGAACTAACTTTACGCGAATGCACTTAAATTCTGTCTTACGCAGCTGAGGACGATTACGACCGAATAGGTATACCAGTAATCGAGGTAGGCCTCAATTCCTTGCTAATTTATACCTCCGAATAAGGGAAAAACTTCACTGCAGACTGCAGCACTCCTATAAAGAATCACTAATAGATTTTTTCAAAGAATTACACATTTACAACACACGTAAAAACGATATTTTAAAGGTTTAGAGTTATAGATTATCTAAGAAAACACTTGTTTTCAAGCCTCGCTACGCTTTTTATGAGATCTATTATTTTTATTGCTTTGACGGAAACTTATTATTAATACAATAAAATTCAGAGAAGTAGTATTGTATTTGGTTAAACGATAAAAGTGGGCCTTATATTTGTAAAAAAAAAGGAAACTAAAATCTCTAAAAATGAAGTTTTAGTGTAGGTATAAAAATCCTTTCAAGGCTGCGGTATAATATTATATTGTAGCAAAAGCCGATTTTATGGTTTACATGTGAATTATGCATTTCCCAGTCGAATTTAAATAATTGCAAATCGATAATGCCAATCGTATCACCTCGATTGGAAAAAATAACCTTGGAGATTATCAGATCATGTTGAATTTATAAGAAGAATAACATTTTCTTTGTTTACGTCTGGGAAAATTTATAAATTTATTTAAGAGAACCTAATAAATACATCTTCCAGACTAATAGTTCAAATTTATACGTTTTAATACGTTTTTTTATACACATCTGATGAGGGAAACCATTTGAGTTTCCGAAACGTAATCGATTCGATTTTGCTTTTCAAATAAATTTCAACTGTTAGTCTGGAAGATGTCGTATTTATTAGGTTCTCGTGCCTAAATGTATAGATCATGTTGAATGTAAACACAGTTTTGTATCTTTAGTCACTAAATCTTTCATACCTATTTAATCGTGTCTTACTCATCAAGTTATTCTTCTTTTTGTGAGGTCTATTAAGTTAACTTGCCATTATGGAAGTGTAGTGACTAAGGGGAACAGGTGAGAACTACATTTTTCTTATAAGTTAATGGAGCGTTGCATCTGATCACAAGCGTGAATTCAAGGATAAAATTCGAAACATGTCTGTTTTATAATTGAAAAGAATCGGATTACTTATCTTCCATGCGAGCTTGTTAATTGGCTTGATTAATTTTATTAGGACTGATCATTCTTTAACTAATCCTCGCTACAACCTTTTACGGATTCAAATATTAAAATAATACAAAGCAGTCTTCATTTCGAAATAGTTAAAAATAATTTGATGGAATAGGTAACATTCAGGGTGGCATCTGCATCGGGAAACCCGGAAAATTACAGTGAATTTATTTGCATGACGGTAATTTTTTTAATTATTTGTTTTAGCAGAAAAACTTATCCAATAACTTTCAATGTCAGTTGATATCATTATTGAAATAATGTAGGATTAGACAAATTTGTTTTGAAATTCTTTTAAATCCCTGTACGATTTTTACCTTGATCGTTACAGTTTGTAGCACTCGTAGCTTTAAATTGTTGAATTATAAAGACAATTTGTAAAATAATTTTTGAGTCTCTACATTCTTGATTGTTTTTATTTCATTAAATCTACCAAAATTACAAAATTTCATTTCAAATTGAAAGGGATAATTTTAAACAGAGAGTGCTTAAATTAGAGCAATTTGTAGAATAGAAACTTAAAATTTGTTTGACTCAAATTAAAATTATCAAGAATTATGCAATTTTTATATTAAAACCTTTAGTACTTGAATGATTATAAATATATTGCATTCCAAATCGAGTAGACGATTTGACGAGTTACGATTGAAAATATGAAATTTTTACAATTAGAATATTTCAAATTAAACCGCTTCGAATTATACAATTTTTAATTGAAGCATTATATTTAAATGATCAAAGATTGTAAAATTTCCAATTATAAACTTTAGTAGTTAAATAACTAAAGTAAAAACGTAAAAAAATTAATAATTTTAGAGAGAAAATTTATAAATGAGACAATTTCAATCGACCAGTCTGCTACAATTTTAAATTGAAAGTCTTGATTGTTGAAAACATTTCAGTGCTTCTTTTTCAATATCTCGAATTTTGATTGGACCAAATTTAAGATTGTTGAGTTTTCAAGAAACTCGGGTTGGAAGTGTTCAATTTGAATAATTTTTTGTTTAAAGACTTTGAAATCAAAATTTTTCAATTTTGATGGCTCATACTTTGGAATTGTACAATTCTTAATGTTTTTCATTTAGAGTCTACCTGATTTTGTATAATATTAAACATGTGAATTTTAAATTGTTCAGTTTTGGATGCTTAATTTTCAATTTTGAACTTTTTAAAGTTATAATTGTTCCTAATTGGATTTTTTGATTTGGAGATTCTTTTTTTTAATATTTGAAATTTTTTTAGTTTAGAATGTTTTAATTTGAAAATTGAAGTAACCGGGAAAAAAGTTTAAAAACTGAAAAATGACTGTACAGGACACTCTCTGCATAGTCAATCTAAGAATTAATCAAATCTTTATGATTTATAAAATCGATGAAATAGACCTATTTTAAAAAAATAGTTACAATTAATAATATGCATATTTTCCTCGATTTAATAAATAATGATAAAAAATGCTTTATTTTGAGGTGGAATATACACTATACTTTGAGTACACCCTTAATATAAAGTCGATACTTCAAGTACTAGAAAATGGACTACTTTCTATTTGAAAGCCGGTATTAAAAAAAAAAAACTAAAATTTCTTAGGCTATTTTTAGTATAAATAGACAGCTAGAGTGCAAATTTCTCTAAAATATTTAATCAATCATAAATTATCCACGCCTGGAATATTATTCGCTGGTCGTCAAGCCAGCAGAAAAGTATGCAGGTTGGGATTTAACGGGAGAGCCAATTGACACTCCACACACGTCTACCGACACTATGGTGCCCAGACGGTTGATGACACTAATGTCACCATTTCGATCGAGCTTTTATGATCGAAATTTTTCTATAAATTTATAATATATATTAATTCTAATTCATAATATGCCCCAAATCATTATTTTTATTCAAATTTATAAACTTTATATATTTTTCAAGCTGCGTTTGGTACGCTTTCGTAAGTATCTATTTTCCATCGATGTTTATTCTCAATTATCTCTTCTTCCAGTACACCTCGAAAATTTTATTCCATATTCAGCTTAATGTTATTTATTTCATTTTGATGCACAATTTATTTTTTAATTTGCAACGTAACGGAATTTATTCAAGGTACAATGCCGTGCCGACAAATAACGAGGGAAAAATATGTTTGGGTTGAGAGGAAACTTTTTCCAGCATTGTAAAAGCATTACGTAAGTGAAGATTACGTTACGCAGAGCTGATCGGCATTGTACCTGTTAGAATTTAATGGTAAAGTGAAGCGGTTTGATGCTTTACCATGGCTGTGATTAAATTCTTTCGCTTTATGCTTTCCCAGGAGGAGCAGAATCGGGGTAAGCCTAATTGGGAACACCTGACAGACGAGCTCCATGTGCTGCTCACAGTCGAAGATACCGAGAACCGTGCCACCATGAAGCTCGCCCGAGCCGTCGAGGAAGTCAAGAAGCTACTTGTGCCCGTGGTGAGACAGTTCCAACTATCCAACTACAGCAACTTTTCTAGCCTTAAAACCATAAATAGATTTCCTGTAAATCTCCTCAAAAGAGCTCCCTTGTCAGATTTCTCAATTCAAAGTATTTCCAGTTTCAATTTGTCTTCATTAATCTAATTTTATGTTTTCAAACTTAAAATACTCTATTCTGAGAAGATTATTCTTTAAAAAATACTTCTGATATCTTTGAGAGTAAAGAAAGAAAATCGAGTGCTTTGAATTTCGCGTCATACTCATGTTTAAATCGTGATACCACACTCAAACATAACCTCTGAATCTATAAGAATAGAAGAATGTTGTGTGCGTAAAAAATACCCTTCTTTGTGCCGACAGACAGAATGTAATAGATCAGAACGTTATTTTCGACAATAACTGATCTTAAATTTTTAAGGTAAAACAATGTTTAGATTTGCGCCTTATTCACGTGTCACACTTTAACATAACCTCTGAAATATTGATGAAAGAGCTTAATCACTTAGTGCATTTAAAGTAAAAAAAGTTCTTATCTTATCAATACCACCAATTAATTGAAAGTAATGTTTGTTTTTACTTATATATTCATAAACAATCACATTTCTTTTACATCGAATTTACTTCTATGTTATTCGTGTGGCGCGAAATTTAAACTGCAAATTTTTCATTTTTCTCAATTTGAAGTGTGTAAGAAGTATTTTTCAAAATGATTGTTAATTAATAGTGCCGTTTAACGGGGTAATTGTGGACATGTTAGGTAGATTCGGACATTCCTAAATTGATATTTCAAATTACTTAGGGGCCTCATTAACCTAATTAAACAGAATTTAGAAGCAGTTAAAGCCTTAACTGTTTCTAGATTCTAGTTTCACAATTTAAAAATGACTCAGGGTCACATTTTACTGCAATCAGAAATTATTAAATCGTAATTTAAAATTTACTTGTTCAATTTGTTCAATTTAAAATATTTCAAGTCTGAAACTTATTAATTTTGCATGCATCAAATTCGTTTTTTTTAAACTTTTTATGGCTTCAAAATAATAGTTTAGAATATTCAAATTTAAACCGATCATTCTGATCATGAGCTTGTATCCCCACGAGGTTTTAACACAATTTCACAAATAATGATCAAAATGAAATATTATAATTAAGGCCCTCGTTCCAACAACATCGTATAAATAAAATTCAGGAGATTTATCTTAAATCTGTAGAATTAGAATTGCAGTCCTCATTCATCTCCTGGGTAAATTAAGGATCCTCCTAAAGACATTTTAATGATCCGTTCTTTAAAAATCTCACTCTGATTACACAGCACTGTTTCTCTGAAATCTGACTTATAATTACGATCTGTAATTTAATTCTATATTGCTAAGGACCCAAAGTAAAATAAGAACAAAAGTACGATCAGAAAGCCAATTTGAGATGGGAGAATAAGATTTAAAAAAAGAAAGTTGTACAAAAAAGCTCATAAACCTTTTTTCTTCTTTCCTACTCTGTGATGGTTGATGAAATCAGACAAGCGACAGACGTATGTAAATATGTGTCTACCTGGTATTGAAATGTATCTTGGTGCAACAAGCGAGATACCAGTGTCTCTAATCGAGAATTGAATCACCACATTCCTCTGTTCCATTTTTTAAATTAAATATTAATAAAATCATTATCAACGTCGGCTAATTATTATTACTCAATGAATCGCAAATCTTTTTGCACTGTTAATCAAAATTCTTCATCAGAAAGTAGAAATCTGTTTATAAAAATATTTCGTCAACTAGAAACTTTGATGACATTTTATTCAGAAAACTTTCAGCCCGTAATTAAAATACTATAGTTTTAAATTTTCCTTAAAATATTCGCTCTGCTCCTTAATAATAATACGTAAAGTGTAAATCACGTTTGTAATCAGAGTTTGTGCAAATAACAAGGAAGTAATCGGTGCATATAAAATGAATTATGAAGACTTGAACCTTTTGCTCTCTGGCACAGTAAATCTCAGTAACGTGGTCTCGGTCGTTTATATATATCAAGTCGTGTTAAAATGCCTATCTTATTAGACGACCATTACGTGATAAGACACTTATTAGTCTTTCATATTGGACACACTCGTCGAATAGTAATAGCGCATCACGACTCTTCTCTGCCAAATGCAACGATATTCGTGAAATCTGAGGCGTAGAAAGTGGGCCATTAAGTTGGGAGGACACCTGCGATGCTAAAATTTACTCGGAGTTGACTCCAATGACACAGGGAGCCTCTAACAAACTCGTGAATACGAAGGCGGCAAAAGAGGAACGTGCCAAAGCCACCGCAACACGGAATCTTTGCCAAAGTCACATATATCTTTCCCCAGTTATTACACTCATGTATTTTACGCTGTAACTCTCCCCTCTAAGAATCTGAAGAATGCTGCTCAGGCTGACCACGTTCGGCGATAGGAAACAAAGCCAGTCTTTGATATTGTAGGACACATTTCATATTGTGACAAGTTAAAATTACTCAGAGTATTAATATCCTGTTGGAACGGGGTCGTAAACAATTTTCTGTGTGAAAGCACCCATTGCCTCATTTCGAGTCAGAAAACCTCGTTTGTGGAAAGGAAGATAGCATATTCAGACATTCTGCTGAGAATGAGGATCCTTAAAGAATGGATTGTCTAATTCCAAAGTTAATAAGGGTGCTTTCGCACAGAACTGTATTTTCTAAGTAACCATTTCAATAGTTCTTACCAAAGTTATTTTTAAGTTACTAGTCATCTTGTCCTGATATTTTCTGACGGTGATATCGATTGTTAGCAGGCCGATGGTGAGGACGAGTTGAAGAAGAGGCAACTGATGGAGCTGGCCATAATCAACGGGACTTACAGAGACTCGAACACAAAAGTTGCAGCAGCAGCAGGTAATTATTTTGCTTAGATACAACAATAAGTCACAAGGAAAAGCTTTAAGTCAAGTCTAGATGGCAAACGTCAACTACATTCTTCCATGTGAGAAACTTCCAGCGAAATCCAACTGTAAAGTAGAATGTTTATTGAAAAGAAGAACAAAAGCTGGGAGAAGCATGCACATTCTTGTTTGTGTTCTTTTAAGCGCTTTCTTTGAATTTCTAATCTTAGATTTATGAACTTATTAAATTTTGAAACCTTTGCAAATTAATATAGTGGACTTATTTTTTTATTTTTTTTAACTAAAACATTTTCGTCAAATATTTTATTCTATGAAATTCCTTGTTAAAAATATAGTCATGGGATATCACCTTGAGGCAACGCCAATGAGATGCTCAGGTAGGATGACATGAAACAACATGAATCAACACCAATATGATGTCCGGGTGACAAGATTTTTTTACTGATTTATATCTTAGAATACTTGCTATGAAAAAAGATTAATTTTCAAAAATCTATCTTGGAGTTGTGAAATTCTAAACTAATACTAGAGTTTTATCGACAAAATTAAAAACTAGAAAAGTAAGCAGGGACCGTAACGAAAATTAAATAAAAGTTTATCCTCATATCCAATCTGTTGAAGAAACTTTGAATTTCCCATCTGAATGGAAAACTGGCAAAAAATGCTTGAATGTTCTTCAAAATATTAAATGAGTTTCTTTGTATCTAAAACCTCATGTGCTGAATAATTTGATAACCGTTTATTGAGAGTGGTCGCTGGGCCGGGAAAACCGGCAAGTGACAGCTTTATTATGTATAAAATTGCTAAGATTCCCATTTAAAATTTACGAATTTTTGCACTTGTGAGTTTTAAATCGTCAGTTTATAAAATTGTCAATTTCAACATTGTGCAATTTTGAATACCTAATATTTTTCATCTTTCATTTTTCAACGCTTGTTTCGTTTTGTTTTTGGATTTGACATTTTCGTAACGGCCCCTGAACCTATAAGTAAATTTCCATTTTAACCAAATTCATTGTCATTCGGACCTTACCTACTACCATATTTACACAATAACCAATTAAGCCCGAGATCAGCCTAAAGAATGAGTGTAGCTTTTGATATTGCAGCTTGTGATGCCGAGGAGTGGAGGCGCCTGGCACAAGCAACCGCCGAGTCGCAACGTTTGCTTCCTGGTCTAGGAACACCGATGAGGACACCAAGTGCACCTCTGGGTGCTCCGCTGATCCTCTCTCCAAGGATATCCGTTCCAACGACAGGCGCCTCCCTGCTGAATGGTTCCGGACCACCAACTTCCCTCTTGGCTGGAGACCCCCATGGTCTCATCTACACGCACTACCCGGATTATGCCAACTACGCAGCGTTGGCAGCATCACCATTACTCACCGAGTACGCCACGGCTGACCATTCTGGTGGGTTGTTTGCGCGTTGACGCTAGGCCGAGCCGCTATGTCGCTCCTCTTAACGAAAAAAAACTCTTCTCGGGTTTACTCCGTTGTTAGCGTTTTCGTGAGGATCTCAATCCGTCGATCATTCGACAAAGCCAGTCCAGTACCTCGGGGATTCGATGAAAAATATCTTTCAAAGCTCAATTCAAATTGGAGGACGTTATTCACAGAATTGAGTTGATGTCCTTAAATTTGACAGGTTAACAATTCTTTCGCTCTGCAAATAAAATCTGATGTTTGGTGTGGAAGCACCCTTATTCAAGTGGTGCTTCCACATTGAATAGTATTTGCCTCAACACTATGAATTTAATTGAAACCTGGTGAGAATGGTGCTTTAAATGCTTGGGTCCCCGTGATTTTAAAACTAGAAAAGTTATTGTGTTTATTTTATTATTATTTTATAATTGTTGTTGTTGATGCGTTATAGCGGTTGTCGGATGATGGACGGATTTTGTTGAAGATATAGGGCTGAATAACTCTACGCGTGCTAGGTTCGACCTACGTGAGTTGCGGTACTCGATTATTATTCTTTAGTATATTTTTAGGGTATACTTTTATCTAGAATAGGTGTTTTTTAGCAAGAAAATAGAAAAACAGTCAATTGCTAGTCCGTCAGTTTTGATTAATTACATAATAGAGTTATATAGAGCAACGTATGCGTCGCCTATGACATGTCACGACTTAAGAAGCAGCAACGTACGCATGACATTATTAACGTCCAAGTGTAGGTATTTAAATGGTAGGGATTATATTTTCCGTCAAAGTGCTGCGGTACGAGAATGTATAGCTGTACTAGTCCAAAAGTTTACTTTTTTATAGACAAGACATTATCACCATGCCTTCTAGGCAGTTTAGAAGATCTAGAAGCTTCAGAAGATAAGCCCTAGTTTTTTGCTTCTGATTAAAATCGACCTGGACTAAAAACTAATCTGGATCTATTTTAATAAGAGAAAGAAAAACTGATATGAAAGGTGTTTCCGCGTCCCGAATCAGCAGAAGATATCAAAGATTACAATCAGTAGACCTTAGCTTTTGACCCTTTTCTCTTTACTCAGTAATGCGAAAACGTATTCTTTCAGGGAGAATTTATAGAGCAAAGATTCACTTATTTTGTTTAATTTCAGGGCTAGTATAGTAAAGTTTATAAACCTAATACACTCAGTATTGAAAGTGGCATGGTGTTAGGTGGGCCAGTTAATGGCACTGTCGTGCAATTCGTAACTCGTGATTCTGATTGGTATGGAAGAACCGCATTAAAACCAGACCTCTAATTAAACCTTTTTCGCGTTTATACTTCGATTTCTACGTGTTCAGTTACCCGTGACAAATTTTTCTGCAAAGCAAAACTTATATTTATGACAATTTTCTTGAAAACGGTGGGTTTCTCGCGTATTCGCGAATCGTCAAACAATCACGTATAGTATGTCGCCGTGCACTACTCAATGCAATAAGCAAAGGCCATTCATTGTTGTAGTTATTATTTTAATGATAATTATTATTACGCGAAAAAGTATAGAAATATATGTATTTATTGAAAACCTAGATATTTAGAAAACGTTAGTGATAGCTTTTTCAGAAGATTTTTTTTTGTATAGAATTATTACTAGAGTAAAACTCGAAAAGATGTACCGTTGGATATTGTTAGTTCTTAAATATTGCAATTATGATTTTATACTTTTAGCTCGGAAATATTAACAAAGAGACTTTTAACTTTTCAATGCCAGAGTAAAAACGAAAATCCTAAGGTTGTCCCAGAGAAATCAAAAGACGGCTTTTCGACTTTCTTGCTATCTGGAGTAGTTTTCTTTCTTCTTAATATCTATAATACGGTGATGGTCAATTACTTGGTACTCCTTTCTGTATTTTTAATTTTTTTGTTTTGAAATTTGCTTTTTCTTTTTGTTATTCGTGTTAAAAATTTCGTCCTTGACCAGTAATTACAATCGGATGTAACACTACAAAGTACCACTAGAATCTCAAGTAAAATCCCTAGGGTTGGTATCAACAATAACACACGACTAAACAACAACTAACTCGATCGGTCCGCATTTCCTACGAAATTTACTTACACATATTTTTTTTCACTAAACGTCCTGACGTCCTAATCGAAAATCCTATTATTATACACGTATTGTTAACTTTCAAGTAATCCAGTCAAGATCCGCTTATATTGTACGGAAGTTGGAGCTTTAATATTCTTGTATGTTACCCGCGGAAAAGCAGCGATCGAAAGAGAAAAATGACGAACGAGGAAAGACTGAAAAAGTGCTTATTCGTGTCCAAGTTTATCGTAATGTTCTACCTTGCCACGGAAGCTCGAATTTGTTTTTTTTTTACCATGAGTGAATGGTTTCTAATGTATTTGGAACCTCCAAATGCATTCAGAATCTTCTTTCTTGATGGTATGAATTCGAACCGAAATTATTCACATTGGTTTGACGTTGAAACAGTTAGGAGATTTTTCCTACGAACAAATGGCTGGTGATAGGTAGGATTATTTACGTAAGATCTTAGGCAGACAGCTAGGCGTAGGAAAATACCCAGGGACCAAATAAACGTGTTTTCAGGACTGATGGTTCTAGCGCATACTTGTAGCTGTGTAAGCTTATCGGAGACTATACGTTTGAATCGATCTTTGAACAACAGACTTAAAGTACTTTTTGAAATTTTTTTATTACTCAAGCAAATACGTCAGTACATATAGGTTCTTAGGGTCGATGATTCATAATTTCGTACTAGTTGAAGGGCATAATATTAAAGTAATAGAATTTAAATTCAAGAGACAAAAAAAGTATTTTTTAACAAGTCACAAAAAGAATACTCCTAGAACCTAGAATATCGATATAATCATGATTTTCTCGCGCGGATTATCACCACGAACGAATAGTTTTCTAGGATTATCGAACACGATCACATTATATGCTACATTATACGAGAATCATGTAAATTATTTTATATTATTTTATATGATTATTTAATTTTATTTTTTATAAAGATTTAGCCATTATATTTATACGATGAAGGGTAACGTGACGGATTTATATATTATATATTTAAATAATTCAATCGAAGCATAATTTTAATACTCATTGTCGTTTCGAAACGTCAATTTTCTTTTATTAAGGTAAAAAGCGAGATTTACCTTTGACTTCTTGGACAATCAAAAATCTGTTGCAGCCATATTTAATAAGTGAGAGACTCTGAAAGGCCATTTTTTCTTGGCTTTTTGAGTATAACGAACGACTTCGAACTATACTTCACATATAGATTTTTAATGTAAACATTATTTTTATATCTTTAAGAATTCGAATTGCAAGAGTAGGAAGTTTCGTCTTCTGTTTGTCATTCTTGAGTATCAAAACAAACTTTTACTGTGCATTTCTCTTTGACGACGAAGCTTGCTATTCGGAATCTATCATAAAACACGAGCTGTCAGAAAAACAGATATGAATTGAAATTGACAAATGAAACTATTGGAAAAAGTCGCGCAATCAATTTTTGAACATTTCAAATGAATTTTATATTGTAGTAGCAGTGGTGTACCTAAATTTGGCTAGAATTGTTAAGAAATATTTTTTTTGCTGGTTTTTGACAGAGTGACAAACCTCCTACCAGGATCATCAAGAAATAATTAAGTATATTTATTATTATAGAAAATACTGGATTTTCAAAAACAAATTGTGCTCGGTTTTTTTACAAAAAGAAAATACATGCACCAATTTTCAGGGCCAATATTGGAAAATGTTCATTGCTGCTGCTACGAAATGAATGCAAGTTTTTATTTCTCACAGCTCGTGATTTTAGCTTCGTGGCGGCTTTGAGTCGCAACTTAATCTGTTGATGAATGTTAGTTATAGAAGGAATATTTATATAGACGAGAAGCCGGGCACTGTGGGGCCTTGGTAGAGATTTTGTATGCGGCGTGATTACTGATATTTGTATGTTGGGGACAGGTGCAGCAGCCGCTGCCAAACAGCGTAGGCATCTGGGTCAGATTCGAGAGCACCCTTATCAAAGGGCTGGCGCTCTCTCGTGAATACTGAGTACAGAGTCGCGCCTCCGCGGAAAGGTTAGTTTTGCACAAACGTTAATTTACGTTATATATTTGATATAACTTTGTTCCGCCTACCAATGTATGCGAGAGCTTCCGCATGGCACTCACCTCTTTTTGATCAAAGGCTGCGGATGCTCTATGCTCCAAAAAATCAGATCACAAAAGTCTTCTCATTTCCAATTTCGCGCCATAAATGCATTAAAGTCGAAACGCCACACTTGGAACATAACTTCCGTTGCTGTCGTTTCGGAGGTTATGTTTAAGTATGGCATTAGGTTTGTAGCGCGAAATTGAAAAATTCTTTATTATTGAAGATTGTCAAGAATAATAGTCTCGTAATAAACATCAGAGCATCCTTAGCCGTAGTGCTGTGTGAACGCTCGTTCTGTGTACCTGACACCGCATCAATCGATTCGGTAAATTTGTTGAAATTCGAGTTTTGTACCTACAGCCACCCCAGAAACATAAATGACACAATTGCCCCGTCCTTATTTTTCAAATTCAACAGCAGCAATCGTGAAGGCAGTTGATAAAACATTTTCAAGTTGGAATAACTTTTTTTTACACTTTTTGGCGTAACTCCCCGCTCTTAGGTCTAAGCAATAATCGCGTGTGTAAGAGAACATGTTTCTTTGTGTTGCTATTCACGTCAGATCGGAGAATGTCGGTGCGCACCTCCCTCATCCTCGCAGAAAGCAATAGCAAGGGACTGTCCATAATTATTTACAACCACAAAAAATAGGACAAATATTTCAAAGATGACATTTTTTTTGAAAAGAACAAAGTTCATAAAATTGAAAGACAGTATTGCAACAGGATAGGGGCAGTGTGGTGTTTGTGTAATTATACTGAAAGATTTTGGTGCTTATAGTATATTCTACATATAAATAAATATATATATCTATATATATATATATATACATATATTAGTAAGATTTCAATCCGTCTATTGTGAATGTTTTCCAGGACATTATAATTATTATATTTTGCATTTTGTTAATTTTTGGCAACTTGTGCCTGTGGAACACTTATTGAATTTCCATTTTATTGTGTATACAAATCGACATACGTATATGATTATATAATTATACGAATTAAATAAATATTTATATGAAAAATGAGTCTCTTGTTACGAGTAAATTGCAGGGGTGGTATCGCGGGACACGAAGGTTGCGCGATTTTAATCGTTATTGCTTGACCATGCGGCGATAGATCAGTCTGGAATTTATAGTCTAGTGCCTGTACGATGCGAGTAGATTATAGTAATTTTTAAAGTATTTTTAAAATAAGTATTTCTTATCCATAGCTCTCAAGTTGATCTGAATAGTAAAATTAGATCGCTCGGATTAGGAGGCTGCGAATTTCACTGATCTGTTTTCCATGATTAATCAATAACAGTACTTGGTGAGAAAAAAAAGTGAGAGAAAGTAACGCCTTAAGGTGAAGATCACTTTGCACGGCAGGGCGCTGATATCGCCCAGGACGGCGTCCCTCCCTTTCATGTATTTTCACTAACATTTGAACGTAATTGATAAATAACTACCACCCTTATCATAGACGCAATTTCATCCATCTCATAGACTGCACAACAGCACCATCTTTTATTGAACTAACAAAAATGCTCCACATGGCCAAGTTGACACTAACTTAATATATTTTTTTCCATTAAAAAAATATATATCTACATTTTTTAATACTTTACAACGTTCGCTTTTGATATGCCTGGATCTATACTGTATAAATCTGTCCAACATGGCACGTGCGTAACTCATGAGCCTCTGCCACCTGCTTGCTGATGGGAAATTATTAATCACTATAATTAATATGATCGCATATGTAATATGCAATAACCAAGACCTGGTACCTCGACGACAACGTCACTTACTAAGCACTGCTACTTGGTGACAGGTGCACACCCAAGCTGCCTCTAACTTGTTATTTTGAGAATTAATACATTAGATCATTATTTTTTTTTGAGCTGGGTGCAGCTCCTCTTAAACGTTCTACTCTAAATAACGTCTCTTACAAATTATTAGTTGTTTTTACATATATACCTACAATATTTCCTAGTCTCTTTGCCTGTCCTATGCGCGGGGAGGGTACACGTGCCACATAAAAGTCATAATTATTTAATCTGTGTGAAAAAAGTTGCCTGCCACATTGTAACAAGGCGCAGATCTATAGTAACTGTTGTACATGAGGACCTTTCATTCAGTAATTGTACATGTACGAATCAAAATGCTTCAAACTAATCAATTTTACTCGACGATGTGTAAAGCAATGCTACCCTCCACATTCGTACTCTTCTTATCCTTTCAAACACAAAATTTCAATTAACAAGATTCAATATGAGAGAAGAAGTTTTATTTTTAGAAATCTTATTTGCTTTTGCTATCTGGTAATGGTTAACAGTTCCGAATTAATATGTATATCGAGAGGTACCAAATCTTTTATACTGTCGATAACAATTTTATTGTTGAGAATATGCATTTGTACGTAATAATTGTCGAGAGCATTGCTTTTCATTAACCATATTTCTCTCAGCTGATGAGCTATTAGAATTAATGTTAACGTCGGTCATAATCAAAATACTAACAAACTGTTTTTCTTTTCTTTCTTGTTAACCCTGGTTGCCCATGGCCTGTAGGCTTGGAGTGCTAACAATGGAATCCACTCGCCCCGTGCTAACACCTGGACTCTGGAACAGCATCCGCGTTTGATTGGTTCGCCAACCAGCCGACAGACCTTCGCCGTCCGCGTCACCAGCCCTGTTCGTCAAGCTTATCCATCCTGAAATCCTTAATACCCAGAAGTCAGTACTTCGTAGATCTTAATATCTTATTGGGCGCCGGTAATACGCTATTATACTCCACATCTCTACTGTTATCTATTCTCAAGAATTCAACTCTACGATTTCCTCACACAAAACTCGTTCTCCAGATAATTTCATTTTTGTCTTTGTTGTTGGTAACAGTGCCGTCAACGCTATAGGGAAAATGGAAATCGTCACTGGAGAGATAAAAATTTGTTCTTTCGAAAGCTGATTGGTGGAGGTCGATTTTACATCAATAATCGAAAACGCTCTCGATCAATGAGCTTCAACTAGAAAGATATAGGTGGATCTCTGTTTTCCCCACGGCGTTAGCAGTTCATATTGATTAACTTATCCAGTTATTCAAGATAATTTTTACATGTAAATTATATATTGTTGTAAATATTTATATCTGGAAAGGGTTCAGAAATTTTCTCTTTCAGAAGTTCAGTTCGTCAGATTTAAATTTTGAGCCACAAAATCTGATTACCGCACTTGAATGCAACTTCTGAAAGCAATGAAAGTTTAATCTTTTTTTTTTCAAATTCATTTATAGAGATATCAGAAAACTTTGGTCAAATTGCAAAACTTCAGAAAGTTTTTGTTTCTGGAGAACTGCAGAGAATCTTTTTATAAAAAAGATTGATAAACGTAGAAATTGAATTTGCACTTTGCTATTTCAGAAATGGAAGCTATCATGATAGCTCAGGCTTAAAATCTGAAAATTTCTGAACTCGTAAGTGGAAGAAATCGGTTATAATAACTTTGAATAAAAATCGAAGCGATGGAGCAGTCCGTTGTAGAATCTTACAGGTGACCCAGCTATAAAACTAGTCGAATCGAGATTGAACGACGAAACACGTTTGGCTTTCACAGTACTTATATTGACACAAGAGTGTATAAAATTAAACGACTTTAGGTATTATAATTGAAAAGGCACAACATGGAAATCATCGCGCATGGAAGGAAGAACAAGGAACCCGAAAAACGAGGATTTTGCTTACTGTGATTCAGTTTTTATTTCTTAAGGTAAAAAATCTGATAACTTGAGCAATCTCAGAAGAATCTCAGATTTTCTTTTTAAAGAAGCAACGTAAGTGAGTCTAAATTAAAAATGCGCGAAAGAAGCCAAATCTCAAAATAAAAATCTCAGTCTTATTGATTAGGGCGGAGTGAAAATACTGAAATTAATCAAATCGTTCAAGCCCAGAAAAAAAGTTGTGATGTGACATTCGAAAAAGGTGCATAATTTTTTGAATGAAAAGAATTTTGTTTTTACTTCTTTCGAATGGTAGGCGACAAGTTTGTTTTATATTCGGTTCAAACGACTATTAATTTCAGCATTTTCACTCCGCCGTATTGTTGGTCGAGTTTGTTTACAAAAATGCTTTATATAAAATTATTCTTATTGTGCCTCGGTGTTACTTTGATTGATAATCGGCTGTCGTATTTTCCGAACAAACTTGATCGATCTGTTGTTAACACTTTTCGCTGCGAAATTATATCGTTTTAGGCAATATACAAATATTTGTATGTAACTTGTTCATAATTGCAGGAGCGATTGCGTGAGAGATTAATTTACTTAACGATGATTAACATTAAATTAATCACAACTTGTTAACTTTTAGGTCTGCCATACAAAGTGACGATACGAATTGTAGTTATATATTAAATCTGTACAATTGTAACGTGGAGCTCCTGTGCCTATTGTTAATTAAGTTAGTTGCAAGGATTTTCATTTGTTAAATCCTGATGTTATATCGGTAGCTCGTCATTGTTGTACATACGTGTTTAAAGCATAGATACATCATGAGTGATCTGCAATCTACTTAAGTTCTAATTCGTGGATTAATCTGACATTACATATTATTATTACATTACAATTATCATACGTAAACGATATAAATATATTATATAAGAATTTCTATAGTCTTAGACAAAAGAGTAGACGCGCCTATTTTTCGTTTTGTCGTGCTTCAATGTTTATGACTGTATGTCTATGTGTGCAGGTGAATTCGAAAACACCTGCGTTCATATACAAAATTATATCGCAAAATGCCCCAACACAATGCAAATGTTGTTCAATTCATAATTCTATATATTATAGATGAAATCATTTTATATTTTAAACAAGAAACTACAATATTATGTGAGTTAATCATTTTTTATGATCCAGAAGAAAATCTTAGGAGACGTCTGCAATTGTGTGGGCTTTATATAATTATGAATAATAATGTAGGAAATGGGCAAGCAATTTTGTTAGCGTATCTGAGTTTAAATTTATCAGGATAGTTGATTAGTTTTTTTTTCTGAATTTATTCTCATTTTGCTAGATTCATATTTTATCGTAATGTTGGCACGTGTCTTATCATCGTGCAGGATATTGTTGCAATATTATCATACGGGCAGCAATGCAAAGTAATACATACTGATTTTTTAAAATCTCTATGAAGATCTGACTATTATTATTATATATTACATATAATAATAAAGCGTATTATTTTCCGAGAGTTTATCGATAGAATGCAGATAGAGATGCAACAGATAACTTAGATACATATATATTTTATAGTTCTGGTTTTGTATACAAATGCAAGATAGATAAGTTTTGCAATTCAAATCCTGAAATTGTTATTTATAATAATCAGCTATATTTACAGAAAGCTTACTTGATCTGAATTTGGAAATAGTTTTTATACACAAAGTATACTGTCCAGCGAATATGTCTTTTGTAGAATATTTATGTTTTCTGTTTTTTGATTAATGGATGTAAAATTTTATTTCCTGTTTGTGTGCAATACCAGAATAAAAATTTCAATGCATTGATGTATTGCTCTGTCTCAGAAACGGCTAATGTCTTATTTATTATAAAGAATTTATCATTGACTTAACATAAAAACGACAAGAAATCACTCAATATTTTACGACAGTGACTTTATGACTTCTTTCTTATTCAATTATGTAATTTAAAAAAATTCGATCAATTTGCAGTGTTCAATCGCGACGTGCTTCGCAAAGAAGATTCATATAAATTTTTTGGATCGATGACAGAGACATATTTTTATTACTATTGTTACAAATGAAAATGTTTATCGAGTATTTTAACTTGAATAAACTGAAAAATCTACATTTTGTCTTTTTTATTGCACCTTTTAGTTCTTATTTTTAAGATTTGCTGTCAAGATTAATTCTAACTTTATTTTGAACATTTTCAAACCATTTAAAAAATTCTTAAGTCTTATTTCCAAACTTAGTGGATTTTTTTAAAGCAAATTATATATTTATATAATTTTGATTATCAATTAAAATGTATACATTTAGTTGGTGACGACCTTTAATTTAAGGGTGGCAAAATGCATTCAAATGCATTTTGGGTTTGATCGAAATTTCTTTTTTTTTAATTAAAAAAAAATTAATAAAATTTTAATTAATTAAAATTTTAACGTAGCAAAAACCTTTCTTCGAGTATGCACAGTTTTTATTTGTGAATAATAATATAAAATTATAAATTAAAAAACAAATGTTCTAAAGTTAGACATTTCCCAAAATGTGCAAAAAAACATAAACAAGTTTTTTGGATTGTGTTAACCGCGCATTTTTCGAATAGATTTAAACATTTTGTGGTTGAAATATTGCTTCAGCTTGAATCAAATGAACATGTGCCATTCTTTCGATATCATACAACAAAATATTTCGTAGTAGACAATTTGTTTTCATGATAAAATAAAATATGTCTTCGATCACAGATGAAGAAATTTCAAGCACGAGATGTTTAAATTAAGTTTTTTTTCAGATTTAAAAAAAGCTCAAACTGAACACAAATTTTGATTTTCTAATTTTATATTAATATTCATTAACAAAAAATATACCTACCGAAAATTCAACATAATTTTTTGGACAATAGGAAAATTGTTTTAAATTTTGCAAAATTTGAATTTTCAAATCCATACACAGAACAAAACGTATTATCCAATCGAAATAAAACTTTGAGGGCCTAATACTGCTGGGAAACATCGTTGAAAATACGGCTAGAAAAAAAAAGTTTTTTCGGCCCACTCTATTATCTAGTTCTGTACTGCCACCCTTCATATTGTTGTTACTTTAAAGTGAGAAAAAAGGCTTCCAGAAATTTCAATCACTGCATCACTGGATAGTGAAGATGCAAAGGTAAGTTGAAACATAAGTTTTATAGTATTAGTTTTCATTAGGCTTGCAATAAAAATGTAACTATATATTAAAAAAGTATATATTAAAACAGTATATCTTCAGTCCTCGCGTGTAATTTATTAGAGACATATTTGAATAAAACATTCTTTTGTTGATTCTAATTGTGCCACAGTAAATAAAGTTTCGGTATCAAAAATTACTTTGAATTCGAAGTGGGTTATTGGGAACTCTAAAATTTGTTAAATCTTTACCAAAAGAATTTCCCTCGATTATCGTCGAAGATAAAATTATTATCAAAAGTTATGCATTAATGCAAATCTATCTCTAAGGTATGTAAATGTCCCAATAATCGTGAAACGTGGTTCTAATTTGAATATATTGTTTAAAAAAGTGTTAAAAGTAACACTAAATGATAAAAGCAGTTTTTAGCATGTTATAGTGTCAAATGGAATTACAAATAATTAAAATTAGATCAAAAGCCCCTTCATACTACTTAAAATGCACGTATTTTTAAATGTTTTTTTTAATGTGTCCAGATTCTTGTTAGGTATATGTATTTAAAAAAAATGCAATTTTGTACTTGAAAGCTTCTTATTAATACTGATTACTGGATTTATGAAAGTAGCCGGAGTTGTTACAGATTTTTTACAGAACATATGTAACTGAATTGTTAAAAAATCATCACTCATTTTCAGTGATGATATTTTTATTTCTGCATTTTAGTGGCTCATGGTTACTCAATTGGCTAGTAATCTAACCAAGCAGAATGAAGAAGATATTTTAGTGTTTGTTTTGTCAGAGTTATAGAAATCCAAAGTACTACATTGTTATTTAATAAAGTTGACTACTCAATTAAGCTTTATTATTTATTGTACAATAATTCATTACAGTGGTATATAAATCAATATTTTGCTAAATAAGGCTGTCTAAATGTAAATTTAACATAATTTAGACCTATAGATTTCGTTCGCTCTGTCATTTCAAATTTTCACCAAATTAGCACAAAAAAATTAGCATTTTCGTCAAATAAGCATTTCTGCTGAAACAAAATATAAACAGCAATATTTTGAAGGACTTTTTAATGAAATGCTATCATCTTGAGTTATGTCCGACAATTGTGTATATTGTTGATTAACAATAAAATGAAAAATGAATCGATTTTTTAATACGTTGGCTTAGATCGTTGCTTCCGGTTTAGAGATAGGTAAAAAGATGTATAGGACTGATTAGATTTGTAGAGCATAAAAAAGTTTTTAAAATTATCTCTAGTCAAATACTTTGCAGCAAATAGTTTAAGAAAATATTAATTATTTAAATAAGGGTACCCAGCTGGAAGTAAAGGGATTGAAACGTTACCCGTTTTAATTCGTCATCTATCCATAAGTATCCGTTTGAATACTTTTGTATACACTTCAGTCCGTTTGTATCCGTTGGATATACATCTATCCGTTTGAATAATAATCTTATCCGGTGTAACTATCCATTTTAATCCTTCTGTATTCGTTTTTGTGTATTACTATCCGTTTGTATTACTTGGTTAGAAATATAAGAATTTCGTTAAAAAGTCATCCTCTTTAGTTGAAAATTCAACTGTTGAGTTGGAAATTCCTTTTTTTTGTTAAAAATGCAACTGTTTGTTTGGAAATTCAATTACTTAGTTAAAGGTTAAATCAATTTGTTACAAAAATAATTTTTTGTTGAAGATTCATTTTTTTGGGTGGCTTTTCATCTCGTTGGTTAAAAATTCGTTTTTTTCTGTGTTCAAAATAAACTGCTTTTTTTAAACACTTTTTTAATTTAAGCTTAATTTTTTAACTGAAAATTTAACTAGTCCATTTTTGGTTGAAAATTCAAGGATTTTTGTTTAAATGCGTCATTGCGGTTTAAAAAATAAATCACTTTTGGTAGAAATTTCATCTTTTTTGGTTAAAACTGCAACTGTTTATTTAAGAATTGAATTACTTTATTAAAGGTTGAATTACTTTATTAAGAAAATAATTTGTTGTTGTTGTTGAAGATTCATTATTTTAGGTGACTTTACATCTCTGGTTGAAAATTCGTTTTTTTTTTGTGTTAAAAATTACCTACTTTTTTTAAAACACTTTTTTAATTAAAACTTCACTTTTTAACTGAAAATCTAACTATTCCATTTTTGGTTGAAAATTAATTTTTTTTAAATTGAAAATTCAACTTATTGGGTAAAAGTCGAACCACTTTGTTAAAAAATTATTTTTTCCATTGAAGATTCCACTATTTGGTTAAAAATTTAACTATCTTGTTTGAAAATTCGTCTTTTTTGGTTGAATTGAAATATTTTTTATTTCAAATTAAAATCTTTTTGGTTGAAAGATTTCCTATTACATTATTCGCTGAGAATTCATCTCTCTTGGTTGAAAATTATATCACTTCGTTGAAAGTTGAATCACTTTGTTAAAAAAATAATTTTTTATGATTGATTATTTTAGGTGACAAGTTATCTCTTTGACTACAAATTTGTTATTCTTTTTGTTTAAAATTAATTATTTTAAATGAAAATTCAACTATTCTAGATTAAGATTCCTAATTTTAGTTGAAAATGTAATGACATGGTTGAATGTTGAATTACTTTGTTACAAAAAAAAAAAATTTTTTGTTACGGAAGCTTCATAACTCTAGTTTAAAATATATCTCGTTAGTTCCAAATTTAACTACCTTGTTGAAAATAATTTTTTGTTAGTTAAAGCTTAATTTGTTAAATTAAAATGTAAGTATTCCATTTTTTGGTAAAAACTGATTTTTTTTAAATTAAAAATTTAACTATTTGGGTAAAAGTTGAACCACATTGTGAAATTTGTTGTTGTTGTAGGTTCAAATGTTTCGTTGAAGATTAGTTGTTTTTTTTTTGTTCTTGGTTTCAAATTACTTTTTGTATCTGAAAATATAATTTTTCCATTTTTGGCTGAAAATTGATATTTTTCAGTTGAAAATTCCTCTTTTTGTCAGAAAACTAGTCTTGGTTGTAATTTTCTTGAAAGTTTAATAATTTGGGTGAACTTTTTCTTCTTTTTCAGCTGAAAAATCTTTATTTGTTGAAAATTCGTCCTTTTGGTTAGAAAATTAATATTTTCGGGTATTGGTTTGGTTTTTGGTAGAACAAAAATGGTATGTTTCGTTGAGAATTCATCTTTTGTTAAAAATTCAACATTTTTTCGTTAAAGTATTATCTTTTTTATTTGAAAATTCGACTATTTAGTTGAAAATTCATCTTTGTAGGTCAAACATTTCAGTATTTTGATAAAAATTCAAGTTTTTTTATTGAAAATTTAATTTTTTTGTTGAAATTTCAAGTATTTTATTAAAAAGTCATATTTTCAGTTGAAAATTCTATTTTGTTGAACATTCGTCCTTTTGGATGAAAAAATGATCTTTTTTTTTGTTGAAAAATCAGCTGTCTTCTAAAAAATTCCATTATTTGATTGAAAACGCAACTGATTTTGGTTGAATTTTAATATTTGTTGTTAGAAAATTTGACCAATTGGTTGAAAATTCATCTTTGTCGGTTGAAAATTCAGCAAGTTTGTAAAAAATTCAACTAATTTGTTAAAAAATCATATTTTTTGTTAAAAATTAAACTGTTTTGTTAAAGATTCGTGCTTTTGGATTGAAAATTCATCTTTTATGGTAGAAATCTCATCTTGTTTGGTTGAAATAAATAAATAAATTTTATTTTAAAAAATTTTTTATTTCGTTTATAAAAAGTTCTATGTTAAAAATGTAACAAAATTAAATTCTGGTTTTGGAATATTAATGATCAGGGAAAAGACAGGGAATTTTGACAATTTAGGAATGTATATATTTAGTAAACACGAAAATATATATGACCTTTTCGAAGGCCAAATAAAAGTAAACAAAGTCGTATTCAAGTCGATTCAGTAGATTCAGTAATTCGGAAACATCGTGACAGGAACCAAGATGTTAAGTTTAGAATTTAAAAAATTTAAAAGATTTGTGATCTTAGGTTTAAAAGAAATTTTAGAATTAGTTTTAACTTGTGGACAAAAAATCTCAGAAGACGAATCTTTTAAATATTTTACACCCAGTAAATATATATTTTTTTAAATTTAATAAGAATCGTAAATTTGGATTTTAGAAAGCCGAAGTTTACGAGAATATTTAATCTATTTTTCCTAATTTTTATGTTAATTTTTTTCTGCTTCAGGACAATTTGACGCACTTCAAGAAGAATTGGAAAGAAGGAGAGAAGAATGTATCCAATTACATAGTGTTTTGGCTGATAATACAAAACGGATGAAGAGTCTTGGATCGAATTATGGCCGAGATGTGGATATTGTAAACGAAGATGGAGAGTTGATATTAGCCTTCGAGGCTCAGAAAAAAATAAACAGGTACGATTTAATTCTAACCAAACTAAAATTTTAAAAATTCCGAAAAACAAAATTCCGGATACTGTAAAATTCCCGAATAATAAAATTTTCGAATAATAAAATTTTCGAATAATAAAATTCCCGAATAATAAAATTCCTAAATTATAAAATTTCCGAATTAGAAAATTCCCGCATAATAAAATTACCTACAGTTTATAATATTACCGAATTTCAACATTCAAGAATTATAATTGATTATTATATTTTTAATCAATAGATGATATTTAACAAAATTTTAGTTGTTCAAATTCGGGAATTTTCCAGTTCGATATTTTATAATTCGGTAATTTTCTGTAGGGAATTTTGTTATTCGGGAATTTTCCAATTCGGAATCTCATTATTTATGAATTTTATCATTCGGAAATTTACCAATTTGGGAATTTTATCTTTCGGGATTTTTCAGTCGTCCCAAGAACAATATAGTAAAATTCACAATTTTATTTCCTTTGTGATTATTGTAAGGGAACGTCCATTAATTTATTACGTAAGGATGATTTTTTCAATTTTAGAGCCCCTCCCCCCTATTGTAAAGATTCGTAAGATTTTATATTTGTACTAAATATATATGTACACACACATATATATACAATGCATCAATTAACTTTCACTGTAAACAAGATTTCAGAAGATGTCAAGGGATTTCAAACAATTTCAAGAGATTACAAAAGTTTTAGGGTAATAAAAAGGATTTTAAGGGATTTCAAGGGATTTCACGAGATTTTAAAGGATTTCGAGAATTGCCCAACTATTTTCGCGGATTTTGCGGGTTTTTTGAGATTTGAAGAAATTTCATAAAATTTTAAAAGATTTCAAGGGATTTTATCGATTAAAAATAATTTCAACAGATTCCAAGGCATTTAAATGTATTTCAAAAGAATATAAAATATTTCAAAGAATTACAAAATTTTTATGGTATTTAACGAGATCTACAAAGCTTTTTAGGGATTTAAAGAGATTACAAATGTTTAATGGTATTAAACAGAATTTTAAGGAATTTTAAGAGACTTCCAAATATTTAAAAAAAAGTCACGGTATTTCAAAGTATTTAAAAAAACATACGAAAATATTTTCGCGAATTTAACGGGTTTTGAAGGAATTTCATAAGATTCAAAAAGATTTGCAAGGATTTTATGGGATTTCAAGAAATTTGGAAAGATCCCCATGGATCAAAAGGATTTCAATGAATTTTGAAGGGATTTCAAATAATTCAACGAATCTCGTAATGTTTCAAAATCTTTCACAGAATTTAGAGAATTTTAACCGTTTTTAGAGATTTTAACGGATTCTCAAGGTTTTTGAAGGATTGTGAAGAGTTCAAGCGATTTCAAGGATTTCAACCAATTTTAAGGTATCTTGAAGAATATTAAGAGATTTCCACAGTTTTTAAAGGATTTAAAGGTATTATCTATGATATCCGTGAAATTCAAAGGATTTCAAGGGATTTTAAAAGATTTCGATATACTTCAAAAGAAGTCCCGAGATTTCAATGAACTTGAAGAAATTTCAAAAGATTCCGAAGTACATATATCCACAGATCTTGAAGGATTTCGTAAGATTTCAAAAGATTAAACGGAATTTCCGAATCTTATAAGGGGTTTTAAAGGATTTGACGGATTTTTAATACTTTTTATGGCTTTTAAAATATTTTCAGAGATTTTAAGAGATTCGGAAAGATTCCCACGGATTTAAAAGATTTCGATAAATTTTAAAGGGATTTGAAAGACTTATAGGGAACTTGTAATATTTCGTATTTATTTTACATTATTTTTTAATATATTTAATAAAATTTTAACCTTTTTTTAGAAATTATAAGGGATTTCTACGGATTCTGAAGGTTTTTAAGGGATTTTCAGGGGATTTTCAAGCGATTTCAAGGATTTCAAGGAAGTCGAGGATTTTAAAAGGTTTCACGCAATCTCAAAGAATGTTAAGGGATTTCCACATTTTTTAATGGATTATAAGATATCTTTAGAGGGTCTCAATAGTTTTAAAAGAATTTGCAAAGATTTCAAAGCATTTTAAAGTCTTTTAAGAGATAAAAAAGTATTTTCAAGAATTTTGCAGAATGTCAGGGGATTTTAATTGGATTTCTAAGATTTGCTGGGATTTTAAGGAATTTCATCAGATTTCCAAAGATTTCACCAGATTACAAAAGTTTAAGAGTATTGCCATGGATTTTCAAGGATTTCATGAAAATTCGAAATATTAAAAAAAGTCACGGGGTTTCAAAGTATTTTAAGATATACCAAAGTATTTTCTCAAACTTTCAAGGATTTCAGCGGATTTTAATTGGATTTTGAAGATGTGAAGGAATTTCGTATGATTTCCAAAGATTCGCAAGGATTTTAAAGGATTTCAAAAAATTTGAAAATATTCCCACGGATTTTAATAAGGGATAGAGATTTTAAGGGATTTCCACGGATATTAAAGGTTGTTAATGGATTTTGATAATTTTAAACGATTTCAAGGAGTTGGAAAGATTTCACGGAATCTCAAAGAATGTTAAGGGGAATCCACAGTTTTTATAGGATTTCAGTGATATCAGTAGTTTTAAAGGAACTTCAAAAGATTTATAAAGATTTCGAAGGATTTCAAAGGATTTTAGGAGATACAAAAGTATTTTCACGAATTTTGCAGGACTTCTGGGTATTTTAATTGGATTTCGAATATTTCAAGGGATTTTAAGAGATTTGTAGCGCTTTTGATGTTATCGCGGGATATCAACGAATTTTAAGAGCTTTCAATAGATTCCAAAGTATATCCACGGATTTTTTATGATTTCGTAAGATTCCGAAGGACTTGAGTGAATTTCAAATGATGTCAAAGAACTTTCACATGACTTGAAAAATATTAGAAGATTACAATTTTTTTATTAAGAATTCACTGGATTTTAAAGGATTGCAAAGATTTCTAGGGATATATGAATTAGCATATTATAAACAAATAATTAGACATTAGAAATTCACATAAGAAATGCTTTGGACCCCCCCCCCCCACACCCAGTTAGGATTCGTAAGAATTTTCAGACCCAATCCCCTCTAAAATACCTTACATAATTGATGGACCCTCTCTAATTAAATTGATAAAAACCAAGGATTCAAGTATAAAAAGAAAATTATTTTAAAAAAGGAATTTTAGAATATTTATTTTTACTAAAGGCAATTGGAGGATGAACTTCAAGAAAAGGAAAAAGGCTGGCGTGAACAAAGAAATGAATGGCGGGCTGAAATTGACAGATTACAAGAAGAAATTCAGAGGCAACAAAAGTTGCTTTCTGTGAATTTGAGCAAAGCCCCACAAACTCAGAATGAAGCATACATGCAACACGAAATCACTCGAATAGCCTCAGAAAATTTGGTACGACTTGTTGTTTACTTTCCTCATCCTGCCCTATATTTGTAAAAAAATATTTTAATACGTTTTTTTGCAGGATCTTCAAGAGAAATATGACAAAATAGCAGAGGTATGCAGAAACTTGAAGAAACAGTGCAAGATTCTTGCCAAACGTCTTAAGGAAGCTGGCTGTAAGTTTAGTTATTTATTTTTCAATCATTAGGAATTTTTAGTTTATTTAAATAATCAGAACAAAAGTTATTCTATGGTTCACATTAATTGAATTAATTATCTGATCTTATCGGTAATATATTTGAAGTTCTGAAACATTTTTACGAACATCCCCTGCTGGAAGTAGAACAATTGAAAAAGATAGAAATGGGGAAATAGGAAAAGATAGAACTATTTTACCTCTTTTAATGGGTCACTTTGCATCCCAAAAAAACGCTATCTCTTCTTTTTCCCGAGTATCTATAATTTTCCATCTCTTTTTCTACCTTTCGTGACCGAGGAATCTTACATTTTTCTATTCCTTAGTCTATCTATCTATTACGAATTCCATTCCTTCTGAATCTCTTTCTCTAGCTTTTTCTCTACTTTATTCTATCTCTTTAATATACACTGGAACTTGGAATTATAACGGACCTCGGGCATTGCTCGCAGTGGCCTTGGCGTGAATCCAGACAGTCTAAATAGAAACAGTCAGTGGCGTGTGAACCATTTCCTAATATTATGCAATATACGCGCGTGAGTCTCTGCGCATTGCCCCTTTGTCCCTACGCTGCTGGTGGTTACGCATCGTTGAGCAATCCTCTCTCGACCCCGAGAGGCCAAGTTCCAGTCTAAATTTGAATAATTGTCTAACTCTTTTTCTATCCTCCGCGATCGAGTACTCTATCTAAACATTTTCTATTCCTCAATATTCGGGAATACATCGAAAAGTTATGAAATTTATTTAAAAAATTAATTTGACGTTGAACACGTATAAGAAATACAACGTGATGTCCATGCTACTACACACTTAAAATGTATTTCCATACCTTAGTCGACAACTCTGTCGAACTTGACAAAACTTGAGTTGTTGGTTACTTTTACCGTCAGCCACCTTGCAAAACCTTCAGGTTAACGTGGATAGATAAAGGATTGAATGAAATAGAGAAAAGAGGATTAAAAAAAATAGACGTTAATTCAGATTGACAAAGAGACATAAAAAGATAGACGTTGGTAGATGTAGTATAGGATGAGATTGGAAAAGATAGACGGGAATTTACATTAACACAGATACAAATTGATTGACATGAATAGATATGAAGGATGGGATGAGATAGAGAAGAAGGGATTGAAAAAGTTAAACGTGAATCTAGATGAACAAAGAGATAGAAAAAGATCGGCATTGATAGACGTAGGATAGAATAAGATAAAGAAGAGAAGATTGAAAGAGATGGACGTGAATTTAGATTGAAAAATAGAGGGATAATAGAGACGTTGATAGACGTAGGATATGATAAAATAAAGAACAGGAGGTCGGAAGAGATAGACGGGAATTTAGATTGACAGAAACTTAGAACAAGATTGACTTGGATTGATAAATTATGGGATGAGATAGAGTGGAGGGTAATAAAAAAGATAGACGTGAATTCAGATTGAAAAATAGATAGAAAAATATAGACGTTGATAGGTGAATGGTACGATGAGATAGACAAAAGAAGATAGAAAAAGATAGGCATTGATAGACGTAGGATAGAATGAGATAAAGAAGAGGAGATTGAAAGAGGTGGACGTAAATTTAGATTGACAAAGAGATAGAAAAAGATAGACGTTGATGGATGTAGCATACGATGAGAGAAGGGTGGGGATTGAAAAATATAGATGAGAATTTAGATTAACAGAGATCGAAAAAGAATGATATGAATACATGAAAGATAGGATGAGATAGAGAAGAGGAGATTGAAAAAGATAGACGTCAATTTAAATTGACGAAGAGAAAAAGATTGACGTGTATAGGCAAAGGATAGTTTGAGATAGAAAAGAGGGGATTGAACAAGATAAATGTGACTTTATATTAATAAAGAGATAGAAAAAGATAGATATTGATAGACGTTGGATAGAATGAGATGAAGAAGAGGAAATTGAAAGAGATAGACGGAAGCTCATATTAATCGATAGATAGAAAAATATTGGCCTGGATAGAGAAAAGATAGGATGAGATAGAGAAGATGGTATTGAATAAGATAAATGGCAATTTAGATTGACAAGAAGATAGAAAGAAATAGACGTTGATAGATGTAAGATATGATTAGATAGAAAAGAGGAGATTAAAAAAGATAAGCATTTATAAAGATAGGATAGGAGATAGGAAAGAGGAGATTGAAAAGGATAGACGTGAATTTAAATTGATAAAGAAATAGAAAAAGATTGACGCGTACAGTAAAAGGATAGGATGAGGTAAAGAAGAGGGTATTGAAAAAGAGTAACGTGAATTTATATTAATAAAGAAATAGAAAAAGATAGGCATCGATAGACGTAGGATAGAATGAGGTAAAGAAGAGGGTATTGAAAAAGAGTAACGTGAATTTATTATAATAAAAAGATAGAAAAAGATAGGCATTGATAGACGTAGGATAAAATGAGATAAAGAAGAGGAGATTGAAAGAGGTAGACGTAAATTCAGATTGGCAAAGGGATGGATAAAGATAGACGTTGATAGATGTAGGATACGATGAGAGAGGGGAGGGGATTGGAAAAGATAGACGAGAATTTAGATTAACAGAGATAGAAAAAGATTGACATGAATAGATATGAAGGATAGGATGAGATAGAGAAGAGGAAATTGAAAAAGATACAGGTGAATTTAGATTCGCAAAGAGATAGTAAAAGATTAACGTGGATAGATGTATGATACGATGAGATAGAAAAGAGGAGATTGAAAAGGGTAGACGTGAATTTAAATTTCGAAATAGATAGAAAAAGATTCATGTGTACAGACAAAGGATAGAATGAGATAGAGAAGAGGGCATTGAAAAAGAGTTACATGAGTTTATATTAATGAAGAGATAGAAAAAGATAGACATTGATAGACGTAGGATAGAATGAGATAAAGAGGAGGAGATTGAAACAGGTAGACGTAAATTTATATTGACAAAGGGATAGATAAAGATAGACGGGAATTTAGATTAACAGAGATAGAAAAAGATTGACATGAATAGATATAAAGGATAGGATGAGAGAGAGAAGAAGGGATTAAAAAAGATAGACGTGAATCTAGATTAACAAAGCGATAGAAAAAGATCGACAATGATAGACGTAGGATAGAATAAGATAAAGAGAAGATTGAAAGAGATGGATATGAATTTAGATTGAAAAATAGAGGGATAATAGAGACTTTGATATATGTAGGATAGGATAAGATAAAGAACAGGAGGTTGGAAGAGATAGATGGGAATTTAGATTGACAGAGAGATGAAAAGCGATTGACTTGGATTGATGAATTATAGGATGACATAGACTGGAGGGTATTAAAAAAGATAGACGTGAATTCAGATGGAAAAATAGATAGAAAAAAAGACGTTGATAGGCGGATGGTACGATGAGATAGAGAAAAGAAGATAGAAAAAGATAGGCATTGATAGACGTAGGATAGAATGAGATAAAGAAGAGGAGATTGAAAGAGGTAGACGTAAATTTAGATTGACAAAGAGATTGAAAAAGGTAGACGTTGATAGATGTAGGATACGATGAGAAAGGGGAGGGGATTGAAAAATATAGACGGAAATTTAGATTAACAGAGATAGAAAAAGATTGATATGAATACATGAAAGATAGGATGAGATAGAGAAGAGGAGGTTGAAAAAGATAGACGTGAATTTAGATTCACAAAGAGATAGTAAAAGATTGACATGAATAGATGTATGATACGATGAGATAGGAAAAAGGAGATTGAAAAAGATAGACGTGAATTTAAATGGACAAAGAGAAAAAGATTGACGTGAATAGACAAAGGATAGGATGAGATAGAGAAGAGGGTATTGAAAAAGAGTAACGTGAATTTATATTAATAAAGAGATAGAAAAAGATAGGCATTGATAGACGTAGGATAGAATGAGATGAAGAGAAGGAGATTGAAAGAGGTAGACGTAAATTTAGATTGACGAAGGGATAGATAAAGATAGAAGTTGCTAGATGTAGGATACAATAAGAGAGGGGAGGGGATTGATAAAGATAGACGGGAATTTAGATTAACAGAGATAGAAAAAGATTGATATGAATGCATGAAAGATAGGATGAGATAGAGAAGAGGAGATAAAAAAAGATATACGTCGATAGATGTATGATACGACGAGATAGAGAACAGGAGATTGAAAAAGATAGACGTGAATTTATATTGACAAAGAGATAGTAAAAGATTGACGTGAATAGATGTATGATACGGTGAGATAGGAAAGATGAGATTGAAAAAGATACACGAAAATTTAAATTGACAAAGAGGAAAAGATTGACGTGTATAGACAAAGGATAGGATGAGACAGAGAAGAGGGGATTGAAAAAGATCAGTGTGAATTTATATTAATAAAGAGATAGAAAAAGATAGGCATCGATAGACGTAGGATAGAATGAGATAAAGAAGAGGAGATTGAAAGAGATAGACGGAAGTTCATATTAATCGAGAGATAGAAAAATATTGGCCTGTATAGAGAAATGATAGGATGAGATAGAGAAGAGGAGGTTGGAAGAGATAGACGGGAGTTTAAATTTTTTTTTTTTAATTTTATTGACAGAGAGATAGAAAGAGATTGACGTGGATTGATAAATTATAGGATGAGATAGAGAAGAGGGTATTGAAAATGATGGACGTGAATTTAGATTGAAAAATAGATGGAAAAAGATGGACGTTGATATATGTAGTATAGGATAAGATAGAGAAAAGGAGACTGAATTTAAATTTCCAAAGAGATAGAAAAAGATTGACGTGTACAGACAAAGGATAGGATGAGATGGAGAAGAGGGTATTAAAAAAGATTGACGTGACTTTAGATTGTCAAAGAGATAGAAAAAGATAGACGTTGATAGAATTGAGATTGACACAGAGATAGTGAAATATTGCCGTGGATATAACAAGGATAGGACGAGCTAAAGAAGAGGAGATTGAAACACATAAATGTGAATTTATATTAATAAAGAGATAGAAAATGATAGGCATTGAAAGACGTAGAATAGAATGAGATAAATCAGAGGAGATTGAAAGAGATAGATGTGAATCGAGATTCAAAAATAGATAGAAAATATAGACGTCGATAGACGCAGGATAGGTTAAGATAAAGAAAAGGAGAGATAGAAAGAGATTGACGTGGATTGACGAATTATAGGATGAGATAGTGTACAGGGTATTGAAAAAGGTGGAAGTTAATTTAGATTGAAAAATAGATGGAAAAAGATGGACGTTGAAGAGGAGATTGAAAATGATAGACGGGAATTTAGATTGACAGAGAGATAGAAAATATTGACGTGGAATGATGAAGGATAGAGTGAGATAGAGAAGAGGGTATTGAAAAAGATAGACGTGAATTTATGTTGACAAAGAGAAAAAGATAGACGTTGATAGATGGAATATAGGATACAACAAAGATACAACAAAGGATATGGGTAATTGTCAAATTTTAGGCAAATTTTAGTACCTACAGTGGCAATCACATTATTATTAGGAATTAAATATTTCATAGCGGAAATTGATGCTATCACATCTAAGAATTTAAAATCCAAAAGGGGCAGTTTTGAAAAGAAGAAATAATAATGAAATTATTACATGAAATACATCAAGTGGATTTGAGGTTAGGAGTTTCATGAAAGAGAGCGCGAGCTTTTAAAAAGTTCAAAAGCGAAAATTATAACGTATGCCATTTAGGAAAAATTCTATTTTTTATTATACAGTCCAATTTGAGCAATATCTGAAATTATTATTTTTTTAATTCCAAGAGAAGTTCTACTTTTTATTGAGACGATTGAGACACTACATATAAAATTTAAAACCTGAAAAATTCATTAATTTGTCACAATTGCGAATAAAAACTACATAAAGCATACATTACGTTATTAATAACAAATCTACCTACCTATGCTGTAATATAATTTGTAACACATCTCTTCCTTTCTAATTAAATTATTTGGCTCAATTCTTGAGATCTGTATATTTATAAATAGAGGTTAGAAAACAGAAAAAAAGGTGGCCCATCTGATCCACGCGCACGCGCATATAAGCAGTCGTACACTCCTCTATTGTACCGTACGGAAATGATGCGAGAAAATTGATGAAGTTTAGCTTTTTATAATATTTATAAAAATATAACAGGTTTTAGTCATAAAAAGTCACCTACTTGTGAAGTAACGGAATGGTTTTTATAATTTTTTTTCACTCTGAAACTATAGCTTTTAACTCACGTACGGTATGATGTTTTTGTTGTCAAAATGTACTTTTCAGTTTTAATATCGAATTCACAAAGAACAGAGTTAATACTTTAAGCTCAATTTTATAGAATCTTGTATTAAACGATACGCTTAGTATTTCTGTATTTATTAATCAATTGTAACTACAATATTTTACTAGAAAAAAAGACGTACGGTAATGACGTCTGAAATGACAAAACTCGAGGGACAGACCTTAAGGTTCTTACAATATTATTTATTTGACTTGAAAAATGTGTACAAATTAAATTTATGTTTATCTAAAGTTTACAAACTTGATACGTTAAGCGTTTTTTAGGTTACTGTCTAAAAAAAGGAGAAAAAAAGTTTATCCTTGTGCAAAGTGAGGTTGGGACGTTGTACGGTAATGACGTTTGGGGTGTTCTTTTATTAAATTAAAGTAAATAGGAACATAAATAAAAAAAAAGAAATGCCCATTTTGTAGAGGATGATAATAACTATTTATTAAATTTGAAAAAAATCAGTACAAGTTTCTCAGTTAATGTTATATTACTGGGACTTTAAGTTTGCCTCCAATTTGACAATTACCCATATGTGTTCTTATTGATCTAAACAGATGTTATGAAAATCTGTTATTTTTTAAAATAATAGAGATAATTGACTTTTTCATTTTCATTATTGTGGGGAGTTTCCTACAGTTTCTAAGTCCGACAAGAAATTTCAAAAACTCAAAAATTGATAAAATGGCGGTTGTTTTCCTGAAAATAAAAAATTATCTTTCTTCGAAAAATATACGAGATACAAGAAAAATGTCGAAATAAAAGTTATTTCCCTTGAAGTGATCTACAAAAAGTTTTCTTTCCATGTTTCTACATTTTGAACCGTTTTTTGAGTATTTCCAAAAATGTGTATTTTCTTGTAACATATTTATATTCCTTTCTGACGGCTAAAGAACGCGTATGAAGTTACTTGAGTATGATCCTTAGGTATATAGAACATAAGTGGCATTGTTCTTATTATTATTATTATCTTTTCATTTTTTCTCAAAAACATTCTTTCTTAGGAAACTTCCAAAAATTACATTTTTTTAAATAACGCTTGAAATATGTGTGGGGTATTGTTTCCATGTGAATTCGTCCCAATAGGAATGTGAGTGACATTGATTTCCTCTACAATCTAAAATTTAGACCTTATTCCAAGACTAACATGTGTGCTTGTTATGGACATAATATATACTACTGATGTACGAATAGAATATAGAAATAAATACATTCGTAATTTTTGTATGTTCTTTTCTTTATAAACAAGCACTTGCTGTAAGTTTGGTACCCTGTGATTGGCCTTGGATGTTGGGTATAAAAGTAAATACAAAATAAATTCAAAATGTAAGGAAATAAAAAAATGTTTTTAATAAGTGCTATTTGCTTAAGTAAAATAGTATTCAAGTATTATTTTGAGCCTGTTTTTTATACGAAGTACGATAGTACTGTTGCCTCGACTGTTGTTGTTTAAAAAAAACTAATGCAAATAGTGAATTGCGGATTAAGGCCCAAATTCTGGATTTTGAAGAAAATAAATGTCAATAACATTCCTATCTGGATGAATTCACATGGAAACAATAAACTATGGCCTACACACAGTTCAGGTATTATTTGAAATAATGCAATTTTTGAAAATTCCAAAAAAACAATTTTTTAAACAAACATTTAAGAAAGAAAAATTAAAACAATGTGTCTAATTTTTGTTTCTATCAGGGGATCATCAACAAGTGACATCTTACATGTTCCTTATCAGTTAGAAAGGAATACAGTGACAGAAATGCTGCGAAAAAATACACATTTTTGGAAATACTCAAAAACTGTTTGATATATCGAAAAATGGAAACAGACCTTTTTGTATGTCTCTTCAAGGAGAACAACTTTTACTCAGAACTTTTTCTCGTATCTCACGTATTTTTCGAAAATACCCCCAATTTTTATATTCAACAAAAAAGCCGCCATTTTATTAATTTTTTAGTTTCCTTACGTTTTTTTTCGGATTCAATAGATTAGGGGAACTCCTAGGACAATGAAAAACAAAAGGCCCATTATCTCAATTATTTTTTTAAATACCGGTCTTTAGATAAAAAAGAACACATATACCAAGTTTCATGCCTTTTTACCAATCTGAGCCTATTTTAGGCGTGCCGCACCGACTAAATTATAGGTATATCCGGGATTTCTCACCTTCTAAACCTGAATTAGTAAAATACGGTCACTAATTTACATTAGTGAAAATTTCGACTAATTATTAGTTGAATTTCTCTATTTTTTAGAGTTTTCAATTTTTTGAGTTTCAATAAAAATTAGTAATTAGTTGAAATTTTGACTAAAGTAAATTAGTGACCCTTTATTAATTACATTAAATTTAAAAAATAATTGAAATGTTTACACTTAGAACGTCTTATAATCGAACTATCTTCAGTTCAACAAAATTGAAATCTAAGAATGTTAACATTTAAACATTTATAATTAAAAATGTCAAACCGACGGTTTAAGTTATTCTAATATTGATTTGATCATTATAAATTTCAAAAGTATAAAAGGTATCAATTTCGAAATTAAACTAGTAAAAATTCAACAAATTTTAAATTGAAGCATGTAAACATTAACAGGAATTAAATATTTTTTCATATTTTCAAATAACAACAATTTTTATGATGCATTAGAAAAAATAAGGCATTTTTATAAAAAAAGAACCAACTGGTTCAAAAAGAAGAACCAATTAGAGTATTGGTTCAAAAATTTGACCACTTATAAAAGTATGTCAAATAATTATTCATGAATACGATACTGTTCTAACAATTCGTTTTTTAAGATTTGTTTCTCAAGTGCGCTGCCGTTTTAGCACAAAATTTATACCCCAAGTTAAATAAGCTAACGAGTGTCGATATATAAAATTTATCGTAATTACTTACAACTTCATAACTTTTATTCTAAGTAATAAGTTGCGCCAGAAACCTGTGGAGATAAGGATACTGGAAACGAGAAAAAATTAAAAAGAAAGACATCAGTGTAATACCGGAAGGCTGTGTATGTAACGCAATGAAAGCTTTTGCTAATAACAGGCGAATTTTTACGAGAAAACCTTTCAGGACTAAAGAGAATATGATATTACTATAAAGAGTAAGATATGATAACATTTTCTGTCTTAAAAGTTGCATTCCTCCTCACAACCTCATCTTCTTATTTAGAAATCAAAATGTAAAGAACATTTATTTTGATTTACTGTTGATAAATTACTAATATGAGATACTTTTTTCGTTTTATTTATCTAATTGAAATGTTTATATAGAAACTTGTTCCCTTTTACATTTTTATATATTTTACATTCTTATTGTTTTATGTATAGGTTTGAAATAAAAATGTACTTTTTTTATTTTACATTATTATTATTATATTATTATTAATATTTCACTAGAACTATTTTAATCAACTCCAAGTAACTTTAATTACTCTTATCTGAAAATAAAAGTCAACTTTAGATTTAAATTCTGTAACTTTATTAAGACTCTTTGAAATCCTTTAAAAGGAAATGAAAAATTCCCTTTGATTTTATTATAGATTCAATAAAACAAAACAGTAAATCCATTCTTTTGGATAAGTTAGTGATCACTCGTATCACGAGCTGATATCACGTAATAAATATTTCTGGATCGACGTAATTACCTTCTTCCTCAAATCGTAGATCTTCCATCGGAAAACCAGTCTTGAGTTTGAGAGACTCACTATGACCATCGAGATTCAAGACCCGCTTATTACAACGTACACTCCCTACGAAGGTATCGATTTTTTTCTCTATTATTTTTTTCATCTTTTTATTACATTCTCATCCTAATGAGAAGGTATTGGTTTTATGTAAAATTTAATCAAGTTCGTGAACCAACCTTTCTGGCCAATGGTCATGGTGATATACATAAAAAATTCGAATGAAAAATCAAAGATTGAAATTCTGAGCCAAGCGACACGATATACGAACAAAATGACAAAAATTGTCATCTTAGGAAGGTCTACAAGTTTTCTTCAGAACAATTTTTAACAAGACGCATCGCTTTTGTTTTAATCGTGAAAAATGTGATTAAAAACAAATAATTCTCCTATTTAGCTGTACTATGCAAAATAAGAAAAAATGTCAATGAGAAAAAATTTTCATCTCAAAAAGATTCACAAATTTTCTGGAGACCATTTTTAAATAAGAACCATGACTTTTCTTAGAGCGCGCCTCAGACTCAGTAAAACTTGATAGTCGCGCGCGTACCGCGCGACGAGAATGTGCCCGCGTGACGGGCAGATTTTTTATTTTATTTAGTCGACTAGCCTACTACGAGCAACTAAAAGCGATAACTAGTCGCTTTTGCACATGGCGCAGCATTCCTAAGAGACTGCTATAACATTAAAGTGCAGCAAGATATTCAGTGCAATCGTCGTAGCTATAATTCTCTAGACCTGGACGGGGATATCGGCCGACTTTCCTTAGCAAAGATATCGAAAGTCCGGTAGCTTCTGCTGTCGAGTTTATAAGGCCCTACATGATTTATAAGAGTATTGCAAAATTTTAACCCTTTATTACCAAAAATAACTCCCTTTTAATTGAGAAGAAAGTGAAGTATCTCCCTCGCGGAATTCATAATTATATTGTTTGGCAAAGTATTTTTAAAGTTAATCAGTTCCATTCCTGGTAAATATATTTATGCTTCTATAGGTATATATGGAAATTTGGGAAAATAATTTGCTTCATTCGCAATTTATTGAACTTTAAATAACTTTGACTTCAGGGGTTGACATTAATTACCTTAAATATTAACCTAAAATATAGGCGATATTAAAAGGTAATATACCTATGATGAATAATATTTCTAAGGATATCAGCTCGAATATACGATGGCATAAAGTGTTTTTAACTTCATAAATAAATGATTATAAATAATTCTCTTATAAGAGGCATTTGGTCAACACTAGGTGGTGGGCAGGAAACAGTGGGTCGGGCAACTTCCATATAACAGGTATTTAATAATAATAATAGTAATAACCAGATTGCGATTGTTGAGTAAAAGTAGGACACATTTTTAATACTTAGCATAATTTCCCGTAGAATGCAGAAAAAACTTAATTGGACGGTTTGCTATTAAAAAAGATTTAAAGCTTCAATATTTAAAACCTAACAAACTTTAAATTTGTCCAATTTTCAATTTTCTAATGCTCGGTGATATCCGAGATTCATTGTGGTGAAAATAGTTTTGATTTTCATCTGTCAATATGAAGGGTTGCTATATGACGTCAATGACGTTATATATAATTATATTTTAGATCATTAAAATTGGAAATTTTTAACTTTGAATTTAGTAACCTGACGTAATTTTCAAACTGAAATACTTTGAAAATTAGAACTCAAGAATACTTCGAATTTGAACCCATAAAAATAAAAATTTCATCAAATTTAATTTAGATGCTTTCAAATGAAAAATCTATCTTTATTTCATTGTCCGATGATGATTTTATTTCTATAAAAATACAAACGAAAATACATAAAAATAATGTTTCCATTTACGTAACTATTCACTCTGCCTCAATGGTACTTAACTCACCGATGTTGAGATGAACTTTTATTTGTCGTTGTTTGTTTTTTATTAGGTCTCGGGGATCGGTTTCCATATTTGAACTTGTCGCCATTAACACAAATACTCATCGCTTTACGAGAATAGAAAAAACCGCACCGATTTCCTGTATAAGTTCTAGTTTACCAAATACGTAGTTATGGGTGGGTTGATGGGTAGGTGCGATCTCTTGGATGGTGTAATTGAACTCGCTCAGTTCTTTAATTGGAACAGCAAACACGTAAAGCTATTGAAACTGTTTGATCAATACATTTGCAGACGTGAAACGGTGCGGAAAATTTCCAGGTTAATTAAAAAATTAATACGAATCTATTAAAGTGGAAGTGGAGTATTATGCGATTGTATAACGAACGTGCGCGATAAAAAAAGCTGCTTGCATTCAAGTTCAATTTTCAATTTCTTTTTACATTTGATACCTAGTTACCTACATTACAATTTTTTTAATTCTTCATCTAAATTTTCCTCATGCTTTTGATGTTCTTCTATCTAGTGTATGACAAGAAGTGTCAGCAGGGTGATAGATGCCTAAAACGAAAGATTGTTAATACTCATGGGCCCTCGTGGAGAGTTTTGCTTGATGGATATGGTTGGGGGAAAGAGTATGGATCTTTCTATGGATTTATTAGTCAGTTTGTGTGTATATGTGTGAATTGTTACGTACCATGGCTTTTTGAAGCTCTCCACCTGGAGTCATTTTTAGAGAGATTGATCAGCGACCAGTGTCAAAGCGTTATTGTGGGACGAGTATGTTTGAATAAGCAATACGTGAACAGAGCGGGCTTTTATAACTCAGCCTGGCTGAACTGAATGCAAAATCGTAAAATAAATCTAATATTTTAGAAACTTGAAAATGACATAAAACATACTTCCTTTACTATTTAAAGTCGATTTGCAACTTCATTATAATTTTTTCCAAAAAGTTATTATCGAAATTTGAGGTTATACACAAGTAAACATGTTCCCAATCTTTAAGTTGGTTGCAAATTTAGATTTCCTATTAGATAATAGAATTTGATGCACTTTTCAATTTGAAAAAATATTACTCTTTTTCGAAAGGATGGCAAATCGACTTTAGTAATCAGAGAAGAATGTTTTATGTAACTGCAAAGTTTTAAAAATATTAGATTCAATATAAAAATTTCTCCCCCATACCCGTGCCTGAGTGCTCTGGAGTGCATCAGAGCAGGATAACCGAATTCGCTATAAGTTGGTCATTACTCAACTGGAGACGTCACAGCGAAATAATGTGGAATTTAGTCATCTAGAGAACTAAGTAATCCCATGCGCATCTCCAATCTACCCCTTCTCCCTGAAACTGCGCATCGCAACTTAGATTCTTCTGAGCGAACGTGGTCGCTCGTTCCGCCGCGTTGATTGGGCTAATTGTGGCAAACTTCACGCTCGTTGGTAATCGACGCTGTATCCTGCTTGGTGTAAAATCTGCTATTCTCTGATATACGCCTATCGCCTTCGGCACAGCGTGATCCTTTTTTTCTGAAGGGATCTGTGTCACAGTTAAATTCGACAATGCCGAGAAGGACGTTTTTTCATTACGAGTTTTCCAGTATTAAGACTCATCAAGATCGTGATTACTCAAACGCTCTTAATTCAGACAATAGTAATATTTTTGTTGACCGTTCAACTTTTGAGATGAAACCGCTGAATCCAGAAGCTTTTTCAAGCCAGATTTCAGCTTGAAATCTCTATCTAGAGCCGAGATAATTATTTCTTACATTTGTCGCTCTACTGATTAAAATAAGAATTAAATTAAAGTAAAAAAATGTTATTTGTAAAGTACATGTTAAAGAATGCTTATGAACTTTTTCAAATTTCTGATACCAATTTTTGCGCTTGTGAAGGACTTCAAAGGCGACTTATTGAAAGTTAAAGTTTGTTTCTCCTGGTTTTTCGCAGATTTTCTGTCACAGGAAAGACAACAGATTTTTGACAAGAATCAAACTGACATCATTTTACAAGTATAATGTTGAACGATGTTTCTGTCTTTGACTCAAAATTCTGCGATTTTTTCTGGCCGAGTAATAAACCTTCAAAGCCAGGTCGCAGAACTTTTTGTCCCGAATTTAATTAGATTGGGTGGGTAGTTAGAGGTTCATCGGACAGTTAGGGAGGGGGTCGAATAGGAGAAGAACATTCTTTAATGTAAGAACCTTTAGTAGGTAAGATTGTAAGTCAGGAATATCTACATTATACAAATAATAAACTAGCATCCTTTTTTTCTTTTCTTAACAAAAAAAGTTTAAGGAACTTAAAACACTGCTTCATGTTCTTCTCTCTAGTTCACTAATTGTTCCCAGCGTGCACTAATTAGTGCCGAGACAGAAAGTTAGCGTCTTAGTGAAAATAATTCTCCGCGGCAGCTCTGGAAACCTTCATAATTGGGGTTAAGTATAACTGTTTTAAAATTAAGAAAACTATTCATAATAATTGCGCATACATCTAAAACATTTCAGCTTCTTTAAATCTATAACTAACAATTAGTAAATAAGCTAATTGAATTTTCTCTCTGTATAAAATATTGAATTTTGATAATTTATATTAACAATAAGAAAGACTTACGTAACAATTCAATAACACGTGACCCTATATAACCATAGGGTGCTATCTCACTTTCTTGACAAAAATGATTTGATGACTCCAAAAGGTAGTTCAATGCAGTTTCTTCGCGTTATTTCAATCTCACTCTGAAAAAATAATCTCCAAATAGAGCCAATTCATCAAAAAATATATGCACAAGACAAATTTTTAGTTTGAGCGCGCCTGTCAGGACTGGTTGCTCAATTAAAGTATGTTTTTATGACACATGCATGATGTCAGACCTTTTCGACGCCTATGAAGAGGGGCTAAAACTCTATTTTTTACTTCCTAGGAACTGAAAAGTGACGTCAGAGGTGTATAATGAAAATTATACACCTATGAGCTCGCATTTTACGATTATCAGCCCACTCACCATAAAAACAGTGAAGAAATTTTTGTTGTAGATAATAGAAATTTGCGTTTATTTATGGAAAGTTACTATTTTGGGTAATTTATGGACAGTTAACATATTCACCTGTAAAATTACCATAAATGGCTGACATTTGTTATACATTTTCGGCAATTTATGGAAATTTAAAAAAATAAATTTTGGGTTATTTATGTTAAGTTACCATATTTACCTGTAAAATTACTATAAATTACCGACAAATTCAATAAATTTCCGGAAATTCATAGACATTTTCAAATTGAATTTTGTGCAATTTATGGTAAGTTACAATGCTTCTTTATTCAAAATTTAATATGGACTTAAATCATGACTGCATTTCGATAAATGTCTGAAATCATCCATTTGTTATAAAAAATATCGTATGCACCAAGGTGCATCATATACTATTACCTACAATGTGTTGAACTCTAATAATATTAAATGTATGTTATATTAATTTCTGTGTCTTGGTCCGAGATTGATAATTCAGCTATTTCTACCTGAAGCACAAATTTTATTCTTGATCATTATTTTAATATTGGCTCCTTATTTCGCATAAAATATTTATTCGCAGTTACCCCAAGAAATGGATATGAACCATTTTTTTCGTTAATTAAAGAATTTTCCTTTTCACGTATTTTTAACGTAATTTGGATGTTAAATAGAATTTATTTGATAAAAAACAGTTTTTACGATTAAAACAAAAATTAAGCATCTCAACAAAAAATGGTGTCATCCAAATTTGTGGATTTTTAAGATGAATCATTTTTCTTTTTACCATTTTGTCTTGTCTGGCCAAAATTCATGCGACTTATAAAAAAATAGTTCACGCTTAAAAAAATACACCGTTTTAACCAAAATTTAAATTTTCGATTTTTTATTCGAGTTTCTGGTGGGTAAATACACAACCGCTTGTCAAGGAAGGCTGATTAACGAACTTGTCCTTAATATTTTGGCTCTGAAAAAATATGAAAAGGAAAGTCCAATCAATTAGTTCATTCAAAAGTTATAGTGCCTAAAGATCAGAGACTACTATAAAGTACAGACTACTATGCAGACTACACATACCACCGTAAAACCCCTTTTTTCTCACTCAGGGCGTAAAAAATGTTGATCTTTTCAATAATTTATTACGCCTAAGTTGCGGCATTCGCAAATTTGCATCTTGTATCAGTGTTCTGGGTTTTCTTGCCGGAAACAAGTAAAGAAACTTGCTTGTCATTGTCAGTTTAATAAAATGAATTTTATTTTATTTGTTTCAGGTAAGTTTCTTCTGGGATTCTCAACTAACTCTTATAAAAGTTGTGGTAAGAAAAATTAATTCATGTAACTTTTTTTATTGGAACGGTTATTTAATGAAAGGTTACAACAAATGATTTTACCTCAATAACATGAAATATTGTTGGCCTGGTCTCTATTACTTAAATCATTCCGAAAAAGAGTAGGCGGGGATTGTATGTCACGAATACTATTTTAAAAATTTTGACGAATTGAAAAATGCATAAAAAGATTTTCCGATTTTTTAAAAGTTCTAGTTCTATTCATAAATAATTGTGTAAATGGATTCTATATACTGCTTTTTTTTAACTTGAGACATCGAAATATCTAAAAAAAATACGCATCCTATGAAAAAAATATCCGTAATAAAAACTGTTTATTTTCGAGGGGGAAAAGCGACTTTGAACAAATTGCCGCCCCCCCCAGGAGGCAGGGGGGGTCATGAATCGTAAAAAAAATTTCGAATAAAACTTACTTATTTCACAAGGGAGAATCTGAATCTGTGATAAAAAATGGGGGTTCCCATTTGAAATTACAAAGTTACCCACTCTGCCTCCTAGGGGGGGGGGGGGGACTTGTTCAAACTCGCTTTTCCATTGATACACACAACATTGACACACAATGGTATATAATAAATAAATAATACAATTAAACAAAATATTTATCAATTGTGTTAAATAATAATTGCACTGCAAAATGCGGAGTGTTTCTTTAACCTGAAAGAGGCTTTCTTTGGGACAAGAAAATCGCTCAAAAACTTTTCTTGGAAAGTGCAGATCAGTGAAGATGCAAACACGTTTTCTTCAATACCCTGAACTCTGAATATAAGTAACCTGGGTTTACGAAGATCCTAGAATTTCAGTCCTCGGCAATTTGGTGATGAGGAGACCCTGGGACCAAAAGAGAGGGGGTGCTCAGTCATGCGTGACCAACAGTATTGTAGCGACCCTGCGGGCAGCACACTCAGCGCATTAGTTGCATCAGCTGTTAGCATACGTAAAAATTCAACAAAAATGGTTCACATGGCCCTGAGTCTTTACGTTTGGATTCCTTGGATTTATGTTGAAGGCCACTGCAAGCCATGCCCGAACCTGTCCTTAAATCCAGAGTTCAGTGTATATCCTTTCGACTCCAAATGTAGATAGAGACTTTCTTCGAAAATAGGGCAGAATAAATGAAGACACTGTCTTGTATTGCAGAATTTTGCGTATAGCGTTAGGACTATCATTAATAGGTTTAATCAGGAAATTGCTTCAATCAGAATGAATCTAACGTAGATCTCTAATTTGTCAGTGAAGCTAGGAAATATTTAAAAGGGCGAATTTGATAATAATTTAGTTTCAGACGAGGTTCTAGGCTCTCTTTGAAAGTTCCACGTTGCTTTGTTTATACACGCAATGCCTGAATGACGTCTGCTTCGTGTCTATATTGTATAGTGCTTTAACACTCGTTGTTAGCTCACAGAGCGAGCGGGTCATTGCCAAGTCTAGTCAAGCCGGTACATACTTAAAAACGCATTCGAGGACTGTTCAGAACGCATAAGGACCGATGTGTGTTCCTAACTTCACTTAGAACAGGTTTGCTCGTTCCTCGAAAGAAGAGCGTTGCAGCACGTGCTTCTATTCGAAAACAAATGCAGAATATGTGTTACTTAGCGTCTTAGCCTCTTAGCGTAGTAGTTAGCGCCCCTAGCATTTCACAATTAACTGCTTCCAAAAACCTTTCAAAGAACATTGCATTGTGTTCCTAAAAGTAGGTACTAAAAAGTTGAAAAATCAGACATTCCCGATATTTTTAATTTTAAATGCATAGAATGCGATGCAGTTTATATAGGGCAAACAGGCTGACACACCATCAAGATTAAAAATACCTGGAGACTTTATTTTTCAATTTTTTGTTCGGGGCATACGTAAACACAATGCTTATTTACAATTTTTTAAGTCTAAAGTAATTGTAAATGCTATAAGGAAATTTGATCAAAAAATTATCTTAGCCATACATTAATTCATAAAAAATTTCTCGGAAATACATAATATATATGTAGGATTTGTTAATATTTGATGTCGGTTGTTAATTGTTTAAATATATTTGATAAACAAACACAAGTTTTGTTAAATGTTAACCGTCCGATTTTGTTTTCTTGTCAGCGGAATCCGTTTTAAATTACTTAGAAAAATCCATTGCTTATAATACTTTACCATCCAATAATAATTTTTCATTTTATAAACAAGTTTATATACAATTTCACAACTTGACTACTTTTCAACAATAAGATCTTATTTTTGGTTACGAAATCGACTGCCAGTGATTCAGAAGGGACCTCATTTATTCGGAGACTTTGTCAGGTGGCAATATTTGTTATTTATTTAAATAAATTTTATAAACATGTACAGGTATTCGTAAATTTTCGACCGGCAGATTACGTTTTTTTCAACTGAATTAACTATAAATAACTTCCACTGGGACTCTGAATAACTTTCTTATGTCATTTTATAAATGAACTTCAGTTGTTTTTTTTATAAACAACTTCACTAAAAAATCCGCGATTTCGTCATTTTTGAAGAGTGAGCAACCGTTTCATTCAAAAATTTAAATCTTACTGTCTATGGTGGCCTTAGCAGTGCTTATGCACCTGGATGAAGCGGTCTTTTGATCTTTACTCTGTATTTGTATTTTCTTAATAAAATTTATTCAAATAAATAGCAAGTTTTATGCCTCACCAAGTCTCCTAATAAATAAGATCTTTTCTATGCCATTGTTAGTCGATTTCGTAAAAAAAACATATTTGTTAAATAGTAGTTAAGTTGTGAATTTATATATAAAATTGTTTATAAAATAAACAATTATTGTTCGTTAATCAAGCATAACGAGCGCAGAAGTTTTTCAAGTAATTTAAAATTTATTCTGATGAAAAAACGAAATCTGCTAGTTGAAAATGGACAAAAATCTGTAATTGTTTATAAAATTTATTTATGTAAGGAACAAATTATATTGCCTGACAAAGTCTTCTAATAAATAAGGTGCTTTTTGAGTCACTAGCAGTCGATTTCGTAACAAAAAACAACATCCATTTGTTGCCAAGTATTCAAGTTGTTAATTTGTTTATAAAATTGTTAATAAAAGAAACAATTATTATTGGAATTAAATATTAAGAGCATGAAACGGTTAAGATATTTATTTGTTGAATTAATTTGTTTATAAATTTAACAATTACTTGAGACGTTTTTGAAATACAAGGCTAACCATTGCTGTTACGTATATCCTGAACAAAAAATCAAAAAATAAAGTCACCAAGTATTTCTAATCTTGAAGTAGCCTTTTCATTCATTAATTTGTTAATATAAAAAAAAAACATTTTTATCTTGTAACCTTCTGAATTTTATTTGTAAGGACTTTCTTCACTGATAACATGATGTTTTGAATAAATACACATAAATGGCTGCAAAGAAATGAGATCGTTTACAAAAATGTCAACTTTATTGTTAAATAAAAACTTAGTATAAAAAAGTTTCAAAATCGGCTGAAAATTGTAAGCTCTAGACTTATTTGTCCAAAAAACTTGTTTTGTCCCACTGTGCGCCGTAAGGAATATGCATATGTAAATGTTAAAAACTTTTAGTCCGCCATATTTAACTTTTTTGACCTTACATTCATAATCAGCAACCCTAAAATCTATATACATATTAGTCTTTTTTTAGCTTTAAGGCATTATTCATTCAAATTATTTAATTTTATAATCTGTTGTTTTTTTTATTTTTGAAAAGAAGTGATTTCAAAACATGTCGGGAATGTCTGATTTTGTAAACTTTTGAGTAAATACTTTTATGAATGTAATGGTATATTCATTCCGAAAGCGAATAAAAAAATGCACTAACTTCTGTTTTATATTATTGATAAAAGATCGGCTTTATTGATGCAAAAAGAATATGCCCCCTATCGGAAAGTAAGTGCATGTTGTAAGCAAACAAGTTGAAGGCGATTTAAATTTTATGACCCTGAATCGAGAAATATTTATTTCTACTTACGTTACTCCTTATTTAATCGATTCAAGACTGGTTTGTGAATTTCTGGGTAAATTATTAATTCCTCCATTCAGTAAGTTAAATTACGCGGATGAACACATTTCTTTTAGGACATAGGTTTCAATCTGTGATTTGACAAATACATTTTTTATTTGAAGTTAAGAAAATTGTTGCAAAGTATATTAAAATACTATGCGGTATTTTGACCTAAATCGAAGGCTGATTTCCGTAGATGCAAATTTTCTTGAGAGATACGTGTCGAGATAGTTTATATTTTAATCGCAATATTAAACGTGTGTACGTTTTGCATTGCAAAATAAGTTATAGTAGATACTTTACTGATTCAGTAAATACTGACACAATTCTATAATTAATGATAAAATCTATAAACTTAATTGGTCATTGGTTAAACATGCTTTTTCAAATTTGTGTAATAAAGCTTTTAAAAAATAGGTAGTTTAAAATTGAAAAGTGAGAAATTCGACAATTAAATAAGGTTTTGTTCAAGTTTTAACAAATTTTGTATGAAAGCATTATTATTTTATTATTATTCTTCACTTTTCAAGTTGGGATATTTAAAATTTGAGTATTTAGAATGAATCAATTTTGTCAGTCATCAGCGATTTCTAATTGGAATTTTAAATATTACACAATTTTGAATTCTGAAGTCAATCTGAGGAGTAGGAAAATTTAAAATTGAGCAGTTCATGATTGCGCAATATTTCTAAATAAAATGTTCCAGAATCAGATTCTTCTATTTTTTTTTAATCTTTATATTTGTGCGCTTTCATTATGTTAAATATATTACAAAATAATTTATTATTTTATTATGGATAAAATTTGTTGAGTAACCGTTACAATAAAATCGGTAAAAGTCGGACAGAACATTTCGGTAAATTCTAAAATCCAGCACATTAATGCTTACAATTGCTCAGTAGCTTCTTATAATTGTCCAGTTGGAATTTACCGAAATGTCACTGTCCGACTTTTACCGAATTTATTGTAACGGTCACTGAATAAATTTTCTCCGTGAAGTGTTTAAAATGGAAGAATTTTAAATTTGAACCAATGGCCGAAAGCGGGGACGCATTTTAAAGCGTGAATATAATTTTATAATCGAAAGTGTAAATAATTCAAATCACAGTAAATCTGACATTCTCGTTGCTGCTGTAATAATATTCAATTGATACAAAAATTTGTATAATTGTGAAGAAACAAAATACTGTTACATTCTTGAAGAATTAGTCATTTTCAATGCGTGAATAAAGTAAAGTACCCTCCAACCTATCGTTTTCCACTCGGTTTGATCACACTACCGACTATTCAAAAAATGTTGTCATTCAGTATAACCTATTTAATAAGTTAGTTTCAATTTATAAATGTATATCAATTGTAGACAAATACAAATTTAATACAAATTGTTTGATATGGAAACACGTACATGCCTATCCAGAGTTCTCCAATTTTATATATATTTGTAAATAAAACTTGTAACAAACCAGACATTTTTTAGGATGGGTATGAAAAATTAGCATAATGACCTCTGAATGTTCTCTTCTACTTGTTTCCTCAGCGGTGCAATTTTGACATTAGGTTTTTTGAATAGATTCGATTTTTTCAACCAATCAGATATAAGGATAAACCGCAAGAGGAGAAAGATTTTTGATGTGGTGGGGATCTCACCTAACGCGAATCCCAGTCCCAGATTTTCGCGATAGGTGATAGGGTACTCTAGTTCAGAATTAGAAGCGTGCAATGTTGAATGTTTTTTTTTAAATAGTAAAAATAGGATCCAATTGAAAGGGATCAAACATCAAGAACTCCAAAACTAAGTTTTTGAAGCTTAACATTTTTGTTCGGGAATGTTTAATATTAAAATATATCCAATTTTAGTGGTTTAACTTTGAAAAGTGTCTTACTTGAAGTCCGATTAAAGGAACAATATCGAGTTTGAAACATTAGAAGTTAATACTTTTATAACTGTAAGTATGCAAAATTCAACCATTTTTAAAACGGTGAAAAATTTTAATTTAAGAAGATTTTAAAATGACTCAGTTTTAAAACTTTCAATTCGAAGAAATTTAAAGCATGTTATAAAATGGGTGAAAAATGTGTAGTTTCTAAAATAACGAACCTTTTCAAATTGCAAAGGGTTCAAGATTGGGCACAAAACAATGTGTGCAATTGGTTCAACGTTCCCACTCAATGAATAATTTTGTAAAATATTTCTTTATGGAATTATCGTTGGATGAGATAATATCGGAAATTATTCGGTTTAATTATTATTCTGGTTTAATGTCATTATATAGTTATATAGTATATACGCATTATTAGGCACTTGAAATAAATTCTGCATAACTTATACTGATTTGAAAACTTGTGCAATATTTTAAGTAATCGGAAGGAAGTAAAATGAGGCGGCGTTGAACTGGCGTTGGTGTTTATTATTGAAATGGTAAAGAATTCGAAATGGTATACACGAGACTTGGAAATACGGTTGATTTTGTCTCTGCCTGCACGGAAATACACTTGAGTGGAGGGAAGCTGGAATGCCATCAGCTTGGCAACTGTCCGAGAATAAATTCGCATAGAGTAATTTGAATTATTGCGATCAATCTTCTTCACTTCATGACAATCAACGAGAGCGTTTTCCTCACGTGCTTTTCTAGGGTCAACGATCTCCATTAACTTCCGCTATGCGATCAGCTTGATAACGTTTATTCATCGATAATTATCTAAGTTTTTAATTTCTAAGCTTGGTCAGTGTCAGAGGGGGTCTTTAAATTAATGTAGTCGATGTTACTTCTATTTTAAAATCTAGATTTCAAAAAAACCTGTCTGGTTTTTCGCATCACTCTTGCATTTTATTAGGAAGTGAGAGGGGTTATTATTTTCAAACACGTGACACGAGTTGATAGTGCACTTCCCGCATGCGTCTTGTCGATCGCCGTTCTGCACGTTGCGCCATTTAATTTGTCGTAATATCAGGGTTTAGGAACATTCTTCGAGATAAATCATTTACAACGGAGATTCTTGTTTAAATAAGGTGTAGCATGTTTCTTGAAATGATAGGTCTAGGATCAGGATTGCATCAAAAAGAGGATACGAAAATAGAAAAGTTCCATTTTCAACTGTTTTTAGATTGAGTTTTCTTTATTCCGATTCAGATCAGGAATATCAGAGTTTTTATCTATATGAATGCTTTTCTTGAAACCGAAGGAAATAATAGTGTTAGGCAGGTAAGATATTGTGGCAATTTTTTTTCTAATTTCAAAATTGTAATAGTTACGTCCATTACATTTTTTTGATGAATTCTTTGGGAAAAGTGATATCTTGGAAACTTTACAACAGATTTGAATGAAGTTTGTAAGTGTTACGTAGAATTCTTTTTTCCTATAAAAATAAAGCCAAAAAAAAATTCAGAATTTCGAGTAAAAAAATGTCAAAAAATTGTTTTTGAATTTTCATTTTGAGCTTGTATTCTTTTTTTATTTTTTCATGTGCAAGTTATTTATTATTTTTTTATTTGAAAACAAACTTTGTTGCCTCTTCTGGTTGCCGTAACGGCTTATAGTAGTCTAGACATTAATTTTTGGGGACAAACTCGTCCATAGGATACATCTCTTAACTGTTTAAGAATTTTGTTTTAAAGGAATACTTGGCAATAAATTCATTGCAACGATAAGATTTTTTTCCTCTGAAAGAAGATCTTAAAGATAGTCATTGTTAGTCAGAACAATGAAGTCAGACTTAGTTCTTACAAATGTCCTACATGTAAAATTGTATTTAATTTTAATGAAAAATTTATTTAAACAAATACTTTAGGACACTCAGAAAAATGTTTGTTTAAATGAAACAAATTCTTTCTTTGATACAGGGTCAAACAAATATTTTATTGATTAAAACAAATATTTGTTTAATTCAAATAAAATTTATTTGATTCAATCTCACCATTGTTTAACTCAAACAAATTTCATTTTTATCAAACATACTGTTGAATTTGTTTGAAATAAATTATTTATAATAATTAAATACAAGTTTCATTCTAATATTGTAGATTTCTAAGTCTCTCTTCGTTAGTTGTAACTAACAATGGTTCAAGGGATTCATTCAGAGATAAAAAATCATATCGTTGAAATGAACAATTTTGCCGCTGAATTTGTTTAAATATTGTTAGTCACAAACCCCAGTAAAGGCATTGATTTTCATACGTTTGTGTGGAATTTAATGCAGAGTATTTCTAATCAATCTTAAATTGATTAAGAAATTTATCCTGTGGACGAATTTCTCTATAAAAATTCATTTCTGGACCACTGTAGATCGTCGCGTGGGAAAGTGAACGTTCACGCTTCACATTAAAAGTGCATAACTCGGTGACCAGAAAGGGCTAAAAACTTTATTTCATTTTAATGAAAGACAAAATCCTAAATAATAACTTGCAGATGAAAAATTTAAAAAAAAGTACGAGCTAAAAACGAAAACTAAAAAAAAAAAATTTTGACATTTTTTTACTTGAAATTACGAAATTTGTTTGTTCCACTATTATTGAAGAAAGAGTATTGAATTCAACATTACACCTATACATTTCATTAAAGTCGCTTGGAAACTTTCCGAGATATCGCATTAAAAATAAATTCATAAAGAAAATTCAAAGTGATGTAACTCCCACAATTTAGAAATTTGTTCAAACATATTTTACGGCTATATGTTACTTACATTAAACTATTATTTCCCCTAGTTTCAATAATATCCCTCACATAGATAACAAGATTGACATTCCTGATCTGGAACCTCTCTGCAGTATTAACTTAGTTTGCGATTCATCAAACTTGAATACAATTATTTGATTTCACTGTGATAGAGTGATAAAATACTTTCAACGAAACATAGTAGAAATTGTAGGTCTAGTCTAGTGTAACTAAAAAATGGTCAAATCCTGAATCAAAAATCAAAAATAATTCGAAGTTCATCATTTTTTTCTGATATTTTCAACTTTAACAATTTAATAAACTTTTTTAAATCCCAATAATTTGTTGCTATTGATATTTCAAAGATGCGTTTAATTTCGCGTGTACTGGCCTTTTTCTGATTAGAATAGTTGGAAACTTGACTGAGTGATCGAATTTTTAGCTAATTTAGCTACTGAATGCCTAACTACAGCGAAAGCTGAAATGAAATTTTCGCTCGTTGTTCTCTAAATTTCTCATAGTTAGACACATGAAATCGTATACAAAACGCTACAAATTTCATTATATTAACAGCAAATAATTATTTTATTTCCAAAAATGTCATTAAATTGTTGTTAAAGTTTCGCGTACTTTTCTACTTTCAAATGAAAAAAAAATTGGAAATCGAATGAAAAATGGCACAGTTATGAACTATTATATACCTGCACCTACCAAAAAACGTATTTTTTTACCATAAAATAAGATTTTGGTGGTGGATGAGAAATTTCACATGTGGCAATTTTTTTAGTTCAACTAGACTAGACCTACAATGTCTACATATGCCTCGTGAAAATTAAAATTTTTTATAATGCAGCGTTAATCACAATCGAATTCTGATAATGAAATAATTGCACGAGGGCAAGAAAAGGAGTGCCGAAAAATGAAATTTGAGATGAAAAAGCTAACCGAACCAAATTGGGAATTTTATAATTTGAAGGATGGTGCCGTGCATTCGTGTGAACTGTAAGGATGACTAGTAAGTTCTTCAATTCGCTTCCATCACTTCCCTGATGTGCCTTGATGTACCCGACCTGAAGCGACACGACGAGGTGTTTAATGCTTTCAGAGCACCGTGAAGCTGAAGGATATCCCAATCCTGCGTTTGTAGTCATAGATGAGCTGAGGATGATCCACCTAACCAACCGGAGTTACAGGCGACTCGGTCCACTGAAGATTCTGAGAGGCACGAAGCATGTCTCGAACCTATTAAATCCATCTACCTGACCCTAAAACAATATAAACGCTGCAGGTGCATGTTGAAGCCGAACTCCGTAGCTGATAGAAGCTGAGCGGCTTCACGGTCCCGTTTCGTGTTTCAGTCATTGCTCTAGTCTTCCGCAACCAATAGGGTCCTTGTCGCGATGCGATGCGATGTGGTGCGATGGTTAGTGGTTACGGTTGTCGGAACGGTCGTAGACCTTCGATATGTCTGCTTTTCATTCGATTCGGTTCGATCGTGATTGCAATTCACGATTGCCAGGAGAGAGCAGGGTTAAATGTCACACTTCGTTCATGCCTCATTGTCAAACAATTGATCTTTTGCAATGTTTAAAAAAAAAATTCTTTACAGATCTTATAAAGTCATACTATGTCGTATATGAACAAGTCTTCGTATCCCATGAAAAAATGATTGATAACAAATTTGTGGCTCTTTTTCTGCTGAACAACTTTTGTCTATTCATTTTTTTTCGTAGCTTGTGTCGTTTGTCAAAAAATTAAATTTTTTATTATTGATGTTATTTTTTACGAATAAAGCGAAAACTACACATCCTATCAAAGAGTAAATAATAAAAAATTTGTAGATATTTTTGGGATCACAATTTTTGTCTATTCGTCTTTTTCCGTATCTTGCATAGTTTGACCGCAAAATGGAATTTTGGATTTTTCATTATTTTTTGTGCGATCAAAATTTGAATTTTCGATTTTTCAAGAAAATCTAAACATTTATTGAGAAAAGTCATAAGGATAATTTGTTTGACTTTCTGAGTACTACGAATAGCCGTAAATACAATTTTCAAATCTTAAAAGAAAATGGTCTAAAGATTTTTGAAAATGCTCTAACTTTTCGAATTTTTATCCAAAAATGGCCAAAGGACAATCCAATCAAATAATTCCTTTAAATGTTACCGTGTTTACAGACTACAACAACGATAACGAAAACGACAGATACCGACATAAAAACTATTTTTTCTGACTCAGGGAGCCTCAAAACGTCGACATTTGATGGAATCCGCGAAAGTCATTTTTGATATAAAAGTATAATAGTATAAAAAATGATTGGATTGTCCTTTGGTCATTTTTGGATAAAAATTCAAAAAGTTAGAGCATTTTCAAAATTTTTTGGACCATTTTCTTTCAAGATTTGAAAATGATGAGGATGTAAAAATAGATCCCTACCCTAGGATCCATAGAGGATAGATACCAAGCGACTGACTAATTTAGGAAAATTGAGGCTAGATTCCAGTGATATATACGAATTATTCAATTGAATATCAAAAAAATTGTACTTGACTTAATGTTAGATTGTCTAAAGGTTTATATTTATATACTTCAAGGATTTTTCAAAGCTCGTATCTGAAGTTCAGAATATATTATAACGAAATTTTAATACTACCTGATGTACTTCTTTTGGTATGGTGAAAAAAGGGGCCATTGAACTCATCGAAGTTATCATTTTAGAATAGGAGACGAATTGGTAATCAGTATTTACAGAGATGTTCTGACAATATTTTGCGCAATAGTTGAGTTTTGAAGTTAATGTCTTTTTCTTAATGTAATGCCAAAAAAAAAACTAAAAAAAAGGCTATTGAACTCATCATTCTCGAATAGGCCGCGAATTAGTAATCAGCCATGATGGAAATTTTTAGAAAATATTTTGCGTAAGGATTCTATTTTACAATCGATCTCTCTTTCATTTATTATTTATTATATATATATTTTTTTTATTGATAAATAATATTCATTACAACTAATTACTTTTTAAATATATTTAACACTGTCCTAAATCGATGTTTAATACTTCCCGTTTTTTATTTAACATGGCCCTTTTGGTTAATACTGCCCCTTAAAATATACCTTGCTTAAGTTTACTGCGTTAGGTTCTTTATTGTGAAAAAAGTTTTCCAATACATTTCTAGGACCTCTATTCTTTTCAACCACTGAAATATTAATATTGTAAAAATAAAAAACCGATCCAGTACCCATATAGTGTTCTGAATGTGCCGTGTGATTCATGTTGTTTATCGAGTTTTTATGTTCACGACTTCGTATTTGTATTGGTTAAAATAAAGACACCTACCAGATCAAGTATTTTTTTAAACCATTCGATTGTTAAATGAATGTCTCTTCTGATGATTCAAATATTCAAAAGACTTATTTTGTACTACTGTTCAGTCTCCATGGTAAAAGCTGTATTTGCATTATAAGAATTATAAACATGTCCAATGCCATCTGTAATTTATCTTCAGGATCTGCAATGATTATATCGTCAACGCACCTATAATGAAAAGAAACTGAAAATATCATACTACGTCGTAATGTGTTCTTCCACAAGATGAAATATAAATTTGGAAATGTGAGGTAATTTGTTATTTTTCACGAAAAACATACATAATTAACAAATTTTCACATGGCAAATTTCTGCTAGCGATACGCACCGACATCCAAAAATTTGAACGGTTCGTGTCCGTGTTCTAGATTCATCTAAAATTCCGCATTTCTCTAAGAATTTTAAATGTCTTCAAAATTAAAAAGTTAGCAGTATTCTAAGTCAATTCGGAACCCTTTCAATTGAAAATTATTTTATTCAAAACTCTTTTAATTGAAAATTATTCTGTTTTAAAGTTGTCAATTAAAAATTGTACAAGTTTTTAATTTGTAATAATACTATTTTGATCGATTTAAATTTAAAACCAAGACATATTTAATATGCTTTAAGGAAGTGCCTCATCGACCCGAAATTCGGCATGTGTGGTAAAATATTTTTCATAAATTTGACTAGCCGTCCCAAACTTTCCGGACGATTAGTCTATTCTCGTTTATTCCTCCCCAATTTTGCTATGTCACTATAGACGCTGCCATATTTCAATCTAATTTGGAATAAAATAATTTTATTTTCAACACTTTTAATTTGAAATGAATGAATTTTTTTAATTTTAATCAATCAAAGTTTGAATGATTCATGTCTTGATTGTATATTTGTGATAATTTTCAATTCAAAATTACAATCTTGGGCTTTTCAATTTTTAATCAATCAATTTGTATAAAGTATCAATTCGGAATATCTCCTATAAACAAAATTAATTTGAGAACCTTCAAAAGCTTAACTTGTTAATATCTCATTTTCTTGAAGTAAAGAAGAAAAACTGCTCTTTTTACCTCGCTTTTTACTACTTGTTTTCTTTTTCTCTAAAATAGCACTTTAGTTTGTATATTGTAATAAACAATCGCAATTCAATTTATTGATTATACGTATTCCAAGCCCATACAAAATTTCTTTAGAATATTGACTCATACTAATGACCCTTTTTTACATTTTGTCCATTAAACAAAATATGCCAAAGTTCTTGTCGGATATAGGCATAAACATATAGGATTGTCAGATCATTCCTCCTAAAATTGTACAGAAAAGCTAGGGATTCAATTTTGTTTTAGGTCTTTTTCTTAAAAATTTATTTTTATTGCCAGTTATGTTCGCTTTCTTGATCAATTTAAAAACTGAAAAACAATGTAATGGCTTTCGATATTCGTATTACTTAATATGAACCGATTATAGTTCAATTTTGTTTCAGTACATTTTAACGCCGTTTCTTTGTTCAAAATATAACTTTTTTTTGTATATATTTAATTTACGTAGAGTTCCATTGACCCATAATAAATACCTAATTTGCGTTCATTGTATCCAAATTTCACCTAAAAAAATGCATTAGGCAAAAATTATGGAGTTGTGTAAGTATAGAAGCTTTTAGTATAATTGCAGATAATTAGATCTCAAGTATCCTTCTAATCTTAGCGTCTTTTGTTCAACGTGAGAAAGTAAAATCTGCTGCTCAGTTTTTAATAATAAGTATATATGATCTTTTAGTCTAGACTCTTCCCATGAGATTTGACATGACATCTGATTAAATTTTCAACGCACACGTAAACGTGCAATTGGATGCAAGGCGCAAGATAGATACTTCCGGTGTATATAAACGACGCTTTATGCGACGGGGCAAAAAGAGTCAGATGGGATTTAAGTCGTCCAAGAGTAAATCAGGGACGTATCTCCGTGTAATTTCAACTCAATTGAAATACTGTTTCTTCCTCTCCTGTTTTTTTATTGCATTTCTATCAATTTTATTGTTCGTCCTATTTATTTTTAATTGAAATGTAATTGAAATTTATTCTATTAGGATACATATAAAAACATGCACTTCTTTTTATCCCACTTAAGGGCATGTAACAGTCTGCATGTGACTAATTACGTGGCTCATATTCGGCGGGTTTATAATTTAAAAAATGTAAATATTGTGTTGAAATTTTTGGAAATGTTTCAAAATATATAAATACACATCTCCCTGGCCTATTTGATGTTTATTCTCTTTAAATAGTGCAATTTTATTAATTTTTATTTTGAAATGTAACTGAGAACAGGATTTTAGTGCCCTGGCTAAAATCGAATCAATAAAATTTCATTATTTAAACAAAATGAAACATTAAGTGGAGCAGATAGAGGTGCCCATATATATTTTGAACCATTTCCCAAAATTTGAGCCCAATATAATAATTTTTCTACTTATACGAAAATGTTCTTGTTTACAGTTTTCATATAGTCTAAAATAGACCATTTACGGTGAGCCTCAACCAATTTCAACCTAAAAGTCTTTGCACCCGTTGGTTTTTTATAGAATGTAACTACAGGATGATGTGCACGTTTTTCAAACACAAAATGAAAATCATCTGTGGGGTTCTTTTTTTCAGAAATAATCTTTTTGGACTTGGCCTCATTAGCCGTTAAAAATGGAGTCAAAAAGTCTTAGAGGAGAATTTCGTAAAATGAACAATTGATCACCTGTCATTCTATGGAGGCATAAATATACATAGTGGAGAACATTTGCACCTCCATAGAACGATAGGTGTTCATTTTACAATGTTCTGTTTTGCCTAGTATTTAACGGCTAATAATAAAGACCAGTTTTGTAAATTTTAAAATTCTAGAACAAAAATCCAAAAAGATGATTGTTGAAAAAGGACCCCACAAATGATTTTCATTTTGTGCTTAAAAGACTTCCACATCATCATGTAGTTATATATTCTCCAAAAAACCAGCGAGCGCAAAGAGTCTTAAGTTACAATTGGTTGAGGCTCAACGTGCTTCATTCAAAAATACAATTATTCTTCTCAGATTTCGTGAAAAATCTACAGAATTACATCCTAAATTATAAATTAAAAAGACTTTTTTAAAATAAATAAAAAATCACAACTGATTCAACTTAAGCATAAGAAGTCGCTGAGTATATATGTATATATACATATATATATATATATATATATATTTAAACAGTTGCCCTTCATTTGACTTCTCTTCAAAAGACTTTTTTTGACTTTTAACCTTTAAATGACCTTGACAATTCACCTGCAGGTCAAGATGGTCCAGGTGGTTCACATTTTCACATTCTATCGACTTGTAAAAAGCATCTTAAGGCTTTGCAATTCTCAGAACATCAATCCGGAGTCCAAAATAGGGGTTTCCATTTGAAAAAGTCATCTTGCCCCTCAAATGACTTTCAAAATCGACCTCAAGGTCAAAATTGATGGTACAGTCCTCTGTCCCCCTCGGTCCTGGTTAACCTTTGCCCGAACCATTTTTTCGTAGATAAAGTAATTATTCTTTCGAACTCGTACAGTGAACCTCCACATTATCGTTCTCTCTTGCTTCATTCTTTAATTTATTCTTAAAAATCTTGCCAAATCCACTTTTTCTCGATTTGAGAGTATTTCACGATAAAGTTAATTTAAAGTTAGTAAGAAATTTATTTTTAAACTGTGAAATATTTTCACATCTTTTGCAATCTGTGTAAAATCTTTGAAATCTATGCAAATTTTTGACATCTTTGGCAATGTGTGTAAAATCTTTGTAATCTATGCAAATTTTTGACATCTTTCTGAATTCTTTTTCAATGTTTTGAAATCTTTTTATTTATTCTTTAATTTATTTCAAACTGTGAAATATTTAGACATCTTTTGAAATCTTTGTAAAATCTTTGAAATCCATGCAAATTTTTTGAAGTTTTTCTGAATTCTTTTGCAATGTTTTGAAATCATTGAAATCTTTTTATTTATTCTTTAATGTATTCTTCATGCTTCATGTAAGATTTCACTTTCAGTTAACATTTATCAAATATGTTTACACATAAATATGTCTTGGGTCGTAGCTTAGGACGCCCGTAATGTTTTTCAAAGCCCTTTTTCTCGAGAATGGCTGAAAATCGCATCTTATTACTTTAGCATATTACATGTTTGGTAATTACCTATTCCTGGGATGAGTATAAATCCAAACAAAATTCCAAAAGTGGTTAAATTTGTTGCAGTGGAAAAAACGATTGACATATGCGTAGGAAGATGTAAATGTAGTTTTAATTTTTAATGTAGTATTTATGTAATATTGTCAACTGTTTTCCCACTACAACGAATTGATCTACTTTTGAATTAAAATTTGACGACTTGGGATTTAGTATGTAATGAAATTGGTAAGGACTAATGAACTCAACCCAATTCAGTAGCGCAAATGTACCTGAAAGCCAAAAAATTCTACTGACTTTTAGAATATTCTTGCCAATTTAGTTATTTATCACTTAGTCTATTTGGAGTTTCCAAATTAATTATAAACTTTCTTCAGCTGTTTTTATAATAACATTCGTAAATTTAAATATTCAGTAAACCAGACTGAATTGCTGAAATTCTAGCGAACTTAATTAATTAACGCACAATTAATGAAACTACATTCTAGTAAAACAGAATTGAATTTGAGAGACCGTAACTAAATTTAAATAACTTACTAAAATCAAATTTATGGTAAGAAACTGAAATGAGCTTTAATGAATTCAAATATATATAGCCAATTGAACTGCATTTCTGTAGATTAAACGAAATTCCATACTACATTTGAATAATTTCTAGTGAAATTAACTAAATTCTTTTAATTCAAATGAATTGCATTAAATTTAACTAAAATGTAGTAAATTCGACTAAATTCTAATTAAAATGCATTTTAGCAAGTTCTACTAAATTCTTTTCAAATCAAATTATTGGTAGTAAATTCAACTTATACATTCGAACAAATTGAACTACACATTCTAAAACTTCAAACATAATTCCGTTACATTTTAATAAACTCTATGATAAAACTAAGAATTACATACAGTACCGTTCAGGAAAGACGGTTTATATATTGTCAATTATATGACGATATTACCAATTTTCTCTTGAATAGGTTTAAAACTATCAAAATTCTCTATAACATAATCCTCGGATGAAGTCATTTTGTGAATTTTTCAAGAAAATATTGCAAAAATAGTACAAATTTGAACGTTTTCTCAAAATATAAATAAAACCTGAAATATTAAAAATAGTGTTAATCTGCTTATGCTCATTTTGAAGGACTGTTTAAATTTTCAACGTATTTGTTCCAACTTGAACATCTTTCACCATGCAAGTCAAGAATTGCACAATAATGGTAATAACCTGAATTACCTCTATAGAAATTGACATTCAAAATGAGCGCAAGAATATTTAAAAAGGTAAACTATTTCAGATATTATTTAAATATTAAGAAAGCATTAAAATTTTCCCCATTTTTTGAATATTTTCTTGAAAAATCAACAAAATGTCTTCATCCTGGGCTCATTTTGTGACCAGTATTGTACTACAAATAAACCAAATTATTTCCACCTAATTATGGATTGTAATATGAATTTAGTCCAATAGTAGTAAATTCCAATCTCCTATATCATTTATGTGGTTTAAAATACTAATTTAAGTGTAATCACAGGGCTGTCACAGGACAATGTACTTGTAAAATGTGAAAAAAATGACTAATTTAGCCTAAAAAATGACTAAAACTGACTACTATTCACACAAAAAGGCCTGCAATGTCAATAAAAACACCCATCTACTCTAAAATTTCGATTCCATTACACTTTTAATTAATCGAATTAAATTTAAAAAATTAGATGAAATTATATTGCTGCATCCATATATATATATACATATAAAATATATGATATATATTTATAAAACCATTAATTTTCAAACAAAAAAAAAGAAGAATTTTGATAAAAATAGTAATACTCTAAACTAACAATAAGTAGTTGAATTTTTAGACAAAAAAGATAAATTCTCGTCGAAAAATGTAAAAGTTCAGATTTCAACCAAAAAAGTCAAATATTTAACAAACTATGAATCGTCATCAAAACAGATAATCAGTTTTCAACCGAACAGTTTTATTTTTAACCAAAGAAGATGACATTTCTATCAAAAGAAATGAATTTTAATTAAAATAAATGTATGTTCACCAAAAACATTACATTTTAGAGAAGAAGATCAATTTTTTACCAAAAAATGCGCATTTAGTACAAAATATTTTAATTTTCACCAAAAAAGATAAAATGAAACTTTAAAGAAAGTCAGAGGAAAAAGGTAGGGTGTTTAACACCCAACATCACAACTGTAGATACGCCAGTGATGATAATAATTATGGGAAAATTAATAAGGTTTCCCTTTTGAATTCTTTAAAAAAACTCAATGTACAAAAAATTATTTTGTTGACAATCAACTGATTCACATACCTCATTTCGAAAGTGTTTCCCAATGTTGCGTTTACAAGATTTTCCAATGACTGTTCGTTTTCTACCACAATCGACGCTGGCTCGCTCATTTTTCGCTCAAGGAATCTGAAACTTTTCAAAAAACTTCCTTCGACCCTTGCGAACAAGTTCTCCACAGAAAGTTTTTTGAACTCGAAAATTCTCTCGATACTTTTTTCTGGCGAACGAGAAAAATCATGGTATTAAATAGCTATTGATAAACATCGACATATTCCTTAGTCACCGACAGAGTATAATACGTTTGGGATTCAAATTTCAAGACATTTCGTTGAAATGAAAAAAAGTTAAGGCGAATTTATTTTAAGAAACGCATTGAATTCCTCTCGGCAAAATTTGCAGTTTATATTTTATTTTTCACAAAGTTGAAATCGCACAAAAAAATTTGCTTCACGAAAATTGTGCACTTCATTAAGCTCTATATGCTCATATTTTTTTCGAGTGGTTTTTTAAACTTTGACTTTCAGGTAACTTTTCGCATCATTTTATCTCGAATGGGAAGCAAGGAATATACGAAACCCAGCGTCCCGTCGGTTATTGCATCCGGGGCCTCAATTTTCTACCGAAAAATGCTATTTTCCCCCAAATACATAAATTTTTAACTGAGAAGATTAATTCTCTTCCAAAAAATATGATTTACAACAAAATACATAAATTTTTAAAGAAATAGTTGAAGCTTTTACTAAAAAAAAGGCAAATGTTCAATCAAACATGGAATAGTTAAATTTTCGGTTGAAAAAATAAATTAAAAAAAACAAAATATTTTAAAGGAAATAGTTCAATTTGCAACCAAGGAGATAAATTTCACACTGAAAGGATTAATCTTTAACAAGAAAATTAATTTAAAAAAAAGTTAAATCCTCAACGAAAGAGTTAAATTTCAACCTAAAAAGATTGATTTTCTATCGAAAGAAATACATTTTCAACAAAACAAGTTATTTTTAACCAAGAGAAATGAATTATCATCCCGTGCAGAAATTTTCCCATCTTTTCCTATTTGAAGTTGGTTTCGGATGGGGCCCCCATCAGAATATCTAGTCTAGAAAAAACTGATGGGGGCCCGGTCAGGTTCTAGTGAAGAAATCCATGCTTCGTATTTGTATGGCGAATCTATCTGTATCTAATGGGGCCCCGACCAGAGAATTCCTAAAATTTTATATTGAATAAAATATTAATTTTGAGGCTTTTGAAGGTTTCAGTATGCAGAAATAATGTTTTTTTTTTACTATTTAGGCGCGATATTCTCGTTGTCCAGTGTTTTACCAGAGCTTTCAAGTTTTGTATTTTTTAGTTGTCAATATAATTTGTTAGTGTTTTACAATTATTTTTCTCCATGATGGAAGAGAAAAGGCGCCTGCAACAGCAGGGACGACTTCGGGGCAAAAAGTTCCGCTCAATTAAAAAAGTCGAACGGAAAGGTGATGATCAGAGTGAGTTTATAATGATGCACGAAAGAGCATCATAAATATATTAAAAAGATTTCTTAGAAAGAGCGTTGCTCTTCAGCTTGTTGCAATGAAAGCCAACGGAGACAAAAGAATTTTTAAGGACACATTGAGGTACACATGCATTCTTGGTGAGAATTAATTATAATTTTTCAATGATAAATGTATTGCTGTATGATCTCTAAAGTACAAAGGTACTGTATTATTTCAGCTGCGATTTCCAATACACATAAAGATCCAAAGGGACAAAATATCAATGAGAAAGTCTTCCTCACGGAATTGAAAAATGTTCTTTCCAACGCCAAAGACTGGGTAGGCCTGTACGAAGCCCGTAGGTGCTTTTCTCTTTAATGGGGTTGTAGGCAGGCGAAACCCACTAGAACCCTACTAGAAAATCTAGTGGGGCCCCCCTGATCAGAGCGTTACGTTCCAGATGGGGGCCAGACTAGTTTTCCTCACGAGAGCCCGATTAAATTTCAACCAAATAGTTGCATTCAGGACCAAATAGTTGCACCCTCAAGCAAAAGAGACGAATTTTTGACAAAATAGTGGAATTTTCATTCAAATCATGGTAATTTCCGAGAAAAAAAATTAACTTCAACCAACAACAGTTGAATGTTCAACCCAGAAGTTTCATTTTTAAGCCGAAAAGACGAATTCTGAACAAAAAATATAACAGTAGACTTTTCAACCAAAGAGAATTAACTCTCAACCAATAATTGTTGGATTTTCTTATTATAGGGGCAAGAGTATGAGGCCTAATATTATATATGATATTCATACTATTTTTAGATGAAATCTAAATTGATATGGATTAAAGTCACTTAAGTGGCCATTTCCTTAAAAAAATAACTATAGGGACTTTTTCTTCTAAAAGTGACTTGAAAAAAAGTGACTAAAAGTGACTGTGTGGCAGCCGTGTGAAATCAAATTACCTATTAGGGTGATTCCACGCAAAGCGCACAATTTGAGTATCGAAATTTTCAAACAAATTTCCGTGATATAACGTTATCATTATATTTAAAGTTCCAGAAGTGTAAGCCCCTAACAGACTGGACAATATTACAGCAATTTCGGCATTTCTTTATACGAATCAGCTGTGGACGTTTAGCGCAAGTTTTGGGTTTGAAAACGGACAAAGTGTGAGAAGAAAATCAATGTAGGGAGAGTGGGATATAGTGTCCGTGTGAGGCATGGTGTTAATTACAAAAAATGCCCACGTTTGTGGATTTTCATATTAGTTTTTTTGCATGAAATGACTTAATGTGTTTGGAAAAATAGTGATGTGATGAAATTTTTATTTTAAAATACGTGTCAGAAGAGTTATTATGAAAAAAAAAACAGTTTTGACGAAAACAGATGGAAAAGTCTTTGGCAGAAATTAAATACTTACAACATATTTTGAAATACTTGTAGCATTAAAATATTAGATTCTAATAGGTAAAGTATGTCTTTAAACTTCTGGTATCATAAATTGTTTTTATAAACGTTATGAATGTATTATAATTAATAAAATCCTGAAACATGACATGCCAAGCATGCTGTCTGAAAATTTTTGTAGAGATACGGTATAACAGTGCTTGATGACAAGTCGGTAATTTGATCGATAATGTAGAAAAACTCAGAAATTTATTTATGTCATGTCTAATATAATTCGACGTTGTTAATAATAAAGTTATACAATAATCAAAATCAAAACTTGATTTGAAGTTATATTCAAGAATAATACGGTAAGTACCAAGTTCACGTTCAATTACTTTGAAATAGATTCTCATGTAAAATTCGTGATTATAACCTACAAATATAAAAATTGTCTTTATAAAGGTTATAAATGTATTTGCATTCCTAATGATAATTTTCCATTTAAATATGCTTGAAAGGATTCTCTTTACTTAACCGCTCAATTTCATGTTATATTCCTTTGAAAGAGACCAGCATGTAAACTTTGAGGTTATAACCTAAAAAGACTAAAACTTATTGTTATGAATTTTTTTCCATTCCTAATTATAATTTCCCATAACAAGCACACTTCAAGCAATTCTCTTTATCTTTAAGAGTGGTCCCTAATTACAAGGGTTGAACAATAACTCAATAAATATGATTTCGAATATTATTGATCAATGCCTGTTTTGAATTGTCGCGCCTTTGCTACCTTTCGGTAAACAAGATATCTGTTAAAGGCAAATGCAGGTCTTTACAAGCTGAATGGAATTTTCAAGGAGTAAGAGGTTATAACTAGGTTTTGCGACATACTTTACTTTTATTGATAAGAAAACATTTATTTCGTATTGTTCATGTCTCGAGTAATTTTTGTTTTGTTACATTATACATTAAAAAATTATTATAGTGTACGCATTTAATTCTAAAACGTTAATATTCATGAAATAAACCGGCAGTAATATGACGGACACCATGCCCCATTGTATAGGGTATGCTGATCGAAATGCGAGAAAAACGAATCAATCAACTATCAAATAATGACATTGTTGAAAAACGGATTTAAGTCATGACATGCATAACCTGATAATGCGAGCTTCTCACCAAAAAATACAGACATCAAAATCACATTTCAATTATAATTTGAAGGATATTTCATTCAAAGCCTGACACCATACCCCACTCTCCCCTATGCAGAAGATTTTTGTAAGAAATCCTTTTTCATTTTTCCAATTAAAATTTGAACCTTTTAAAAATGGAAGGAGAAAATAAAATATCATTCAAAGTAGCAGAAATCGTTTTAAAATAAGAATTTTCATCAAATTCGTTGCAGCCATGAATGAGCCATGAGGCTCATAGCACGATAGAAATTGATGAAAACAAACTAAACAGTGCCAAAACGCGACGTTTTGTCAGATCGTGACGCAAAAACAAATACCATCACACTATATTCAATAGCTTAAGTTCAATTATTGACGAATTTATTGTAAATATTACCTTGTCAGACTTTGGTGATTATTTGATTCCTTGCTCAAATTTGTGTACTGAAATGCGTTCATAAAGTGAAATTTCTGTATTAGATCATCTGATTTTCAGATGCAGCAGCCCAAAAAGTTTATTGTGTTCTACGCTTACGTGCTGATAACTTTAGACGCATCATTTTCGCAAAAAAAAAAATTTTTTACTAATATGCTAGACCATGATGCACAAATCTGGGGACAGGATTCAACAAGGTTAAATAAGAATTAAATATTTTTTCAAGATCAAACTTTTGATTGTTTCGAAAATAATAAATGGGCCAATATAATGACATACAGAGTAATCATATTATTCATTTGGTTAAACTAGTGTCAGAGGAAAAATATAATATTAAGAATAACCGTAAATAGTGGCATTTATGTAAGGAATATGATGATTCCTCAATAATATGGTTACAACATTTCAAAGCGCAAGTTTAATAGGATAGAATTTTTTGTGAACCAAGGGTCAACAATCATATTCCTTGAGTCATGAAAATGTTGAAACCATGCATAACTCATTTAAAAAAAAATGGATTTATCATGTTTGTTCGATTAGTCCACATTTCTAGACATAAAAATTACTCTTTTACAGAAAATTAATATTCAAAAGTGAAGTTCATTTTTTAAAAGCGCCAGGGACATAGAATTAAGCATTTTGCGTGGAATCACCTATTAGCATTAGATGAACTACATAATATTCAAGGACTATGAAATCAGTACAATTTGCATGTTTACTTCCAAGTATGTGCCTTAGTTGAAACAAGAAAAGAGTTTATTCATGCACAATCCATCGAGAGCTTGCGTACTGTTTTGTCTTTAGCTCCGTTAAGACCACTCAAAGGACCATAAATGCATTAGATGCATTACGCGACTTGGCTCAGACATGAGGTAATCTATTAATCTGCAACAATACATCCGTATACGTGTTTATTGTTCAGCCGATTCATGGAATCGAAATGCTAGAATTAAGGCTCTAATTAACGAGGCGTTAAATAATTTATGTCCGCGATTCGACGGAATAACAAACAGCGCTTTTCTTTAAATACCAATCTCGTGATGCAGTGAACTCATCATCTCAAGCATCTTTTAAATCACGCGAGTTTGTCATCACTTTTTTCTTAACTCTAACAGGCATGACGTTTTTATGGAATCATTCTATTTATATGAATTCAACTTAATTCTAGTAAAATTAATTTCTCTAACTTTTTATCTTTGTATGTATTTTCTGTTCGATAAAAAGTATACTACCAACGGAAATTATCTACACGCCTATTTTTTGACCTGTTGCTAAAGTGCCTTAGTTTTGATAATATTAGAACGGTTTTTTCTTTATGATAGAATGAAAGCTAATAAAATTCTGCGTCTAAAAGGCCTAAGTTGAAGGCAAAATGTCAATTTCATACAAAAATATTTGCAAAAAACGTCAAATTTCGACGTTTTTGAAGACGAAGTATCACGTCTCGAAATTTCGGTTGAGTAGTAAAATATTTTTCATAAGTTTGGCTAGTCCCGGAATTTCGGTGTCCATGATGTTTTGCTAAATTATTAAAATATTTAAAAAGAAAATTTCCCAGATTTTACCATAGGGACAATTTTGGTGTAAAGAAATCGGAAAATTTCAAAACAAATTTAAAACAATAACGTTGTCATGAATATGACTAAAATTGATTGAAATATCATAAATAGTGATTTTTTAAAGTTTCATAACTTAAAACACCTAGGGGTTAATTAATAATCACTTCAAGTCCAATTAAAATCCTTGAAATCTGATTTAATCGGTTGAAATCCCTTGAACTCTTTTGATATGTTCCGAATTCCTTTGAAATCTTCGAAATAGTGAGAAATCTGTAGAAATAATTGAAAATCCCTGGAAAATAAAATTATTTAAAGTTATTCCCTAAAGTTCTCTAGAAGTCCATTGGAATTCCTTGAAATTGGCAAATCCCCTAAATTCTTTGAAATATTTGGAAGTCCTATAAAATCCCTTAAATCTTGTGAAATTCTTTGAAATTCCCATCAACATCCCTCGAAAATCTTTAAATCTCTTGAAATTCTTTGCAGTCTTTTAAAATAACTTAAAATCTTCAAAATCCTTCGAAATTTGTTAAATTCTTTCATACTTCTTGAAACTGTTTAAACCCGAAGAAGTCCCTTGAAATAAAATTTAATTTAATTCAATTTAGTTCTCTAGAAGTCGTAATAATCCATTAAAATAAGTAAAAGTCATTTGAAATTCCTAAATATGAATTAAATTAAACGTGTTCATTAAAGTTCTCTGAAAATAAGACATCAAAATCCCTACAAATCTTTTGAATCCTTTGAAATCCTTGGACATTCAATAAAATTTGTTAGATCTTGTGCAATGCGTTAACGACCTTAAAATCTCTTGAGATCTTTAGGATCGCTTAGAATCCTGTGAAATTTCATTTCTTTTGAATTATTTATTATTCAAAGTTCCTTAGAGATTCCTCGAAGTTTTTGGGGATCCTTCAAAATTCTTTTAAATTTCTTGAAATGTTTTAAAGCTCTTAAAATCCTTTGGAATCATTTAAAATCACTTGAAATCTTTTCCTAAGAACTCGTAAGAATCTATCAAAATAAATAAAAATCATTTGAAATCTCTTGGAAATCAATTAGTTTGAACTTAATCATTTAAGTTCTCTAAAAAACAATCTCGTATATATCCCTAGAAATCTTTAAAATCCCTGGAAATCTTTGGAATCGCTAGGAATCCCTTTAAATTTAAATCATTTCACTTATTTTCCACATTGCTATAAAAAGCCTTGACATCTTTGGAAATCCTTCAAAATTCTTTCACATCCCTCAAAATTTTTTTTAACTTTTGAAATTCTTTTGAATTCCTTGAAATATTTCCTTTGGAAATCGTAAAAATGTATTCAAATAAGTAAAAATCGGTTGAAATGCCTTGAATATAAATTGACTTGAACTCATTTAATAAATGTCTCTATACAAATTTTTTCAAATTCCTAGAAATCTTTGGAGATTCAATCAAATCATTTAAATCTTGTGAAATTCCTTGAAATATCTTAAAATCCCGTAAAACCTTTTAAATCGCTCAGAATCCCTTGAAATTTAATTTAATTTATTTTCTCAAGTTCTTTAGAAATCCTACAAAAAACTTTAAAATCCCTTGAATTTTTTTAAATCTCTTGAAATCCTTTAAATTCCCGTAAATTTTTCTCTATGTTTTGCCTATACGCTCAGATAGACATTGTTGTATCAAAAATGTTTTAAATGCGCTTCTCTGGGCGCGATATATGCGGTCCTGAGTGTTGACTTGAAAAAGGATCCTATTTTGTGCCGACCAGACCCGAAGCCGGCACAGAATTGGGGTATGAGTGTAATATTTTTTGTAAGGGGGGATTAGAAGGGATTACAAGTGATTGCATGGTATTTCACGAGACTGCATAAGATTACAGAGAGAGTGCACACCAGATCGCAGGAATATTTGCATTTACGCATGAATTACACCTGAATAAAATAAATATACCCACACAAAAATACACCTTAATACACCTGAATTTACACATTTTTGAAATTTTGCGATATTTTGTACCAAATTTGAACCTAGGACAGAATCCAGGGAAAAATATTTTTACAATTTAAATAAATATTATGGGCCAAGAACACTAAAATTTGTCAATTATTTCCAAAGTTATGAAAAACTTGCGGTAGCGAATCGCCGCCAGGTACAAAAAAATTCTATATGAATTTGTGAAATCAAAATTGGCCGAGTAATTGGAGAGAAAATATTCATAATTAAATATATTGAAAAACTTTTAGATGAAGTACCCTAATACAAAAAATTTTAAGAAATTTTAAGAAGCATGTGGCGTCAAGCCGCACATTGCTCAAGTATATTTTCATGCTTTTCTCAAGTTTGACATAATTGTTAAATCTAGTTCAGGGGACGCTTCACTCTGTGACGTCTACGTCCCTCGAGAGTCAAGACAGTACGCATTTGACCGTTAACCGTGTAGCACCCCCGCATTGCCAAATTTATATTCTTTTACAAATAAAGTTACTTATTCATTTGTATTAAATCTTGCATTCCTTGTTTTATTTACATATACTATTGAATCCCCAAAGTGGTGACCCCGACGTGATGTGAAAACGCAGAAATACTTTTTTTTTAGTGAAAATTCGAGGAAAACTGTTAGTGAAAACGAAGCGGTACTAGAAGGATACTGCCGCGACGCATAGGACCCATACCGTCCATCCTCTCTTCTCAGTGCTCTCCCATTCTCACTCCCTCTCAGTGCAGTGACTCTCAAACTCAGTGAATAAGTGATCGTTCTCTGTGCAGTGACTCCCAACTCTGAGTGATTTTTGTTTTGTTTAGTGTGCATAGTGTAGTTCTTCTGTAATTTTTTCGTTTTTTTTTACTCCGCATTCTCGCGACCATGATTACCACCGCTGCAGAAATTATTTCTACTCTAACACCGCCAACGTCTACGAACGCTTCGGGCAGCAGACTGAATAATCTCTCGTATCATGCCGCGGTGCGAATCCCACCGACCCAGAAATATGGTTCGCGCAAGTAGAAACCCTATTGTCCGTATCCAACGTACATAATAACACGAGAAAATGTAATTATATAGCGGGAATCTTGGACTCTAAATACGCCGCGGAAGTGCGCGATATTTGGACCTTGCCCGAAGGAGACCCCGGTAGGACCTACGCGAATTTGAAAGCTCAGCTTATCGACGGATTAAGTGCGTCTCAAGACCAGAAAATGCGGCGCCTCTTAGAGCATGAGGAAATCGGCGACTGGACGCCATCACAGTTCCTCAGACACCTGCGTGGATTTGGGGGCAACGTTTTTCCGGAAACCGTTTTAGGACCTCTCTGGCTCGTTCGACTTCCAGCAGCCGCGCAAGCAATCCTGGCAACTCAGGACCAGACAAATCTGGACAAATTTCGCAACTCACGGACGCGATCGCGACGACGCTAGGTCAAGAGACCCACGTAGCGGAAGCTTTGGTACAGGCGATACAAACGGTCCCAGGTCAGGTAAACCTCGGTGCCCTTTTCGAGCAGCTTTCCCTAGTGACTACTAGACTTGCCAATATAACGGCAGCAATCGAGGAGGTAGATTCCGTTTCATGTAATCGCGGTCGTTCTTATTGTCGCGGACGGTACAACCAGAGAAACCGAAGCCGCAGTCGCTCACAATAAAAAAGGATGGCATTTGTTGGTACCACGTGCGTTTCGGGGATGACGCAGAACGTTGCAACAAACTGTGCACTTACGTACAGGGAAACGGCCTGGGCCGGCGCTGAATGAGGCCAGCGACCCTCGCCCGAAGTCTCGCCGCCTCTTCGTGACCTACACGGTGACAGAAACACAATTTCTGGTCGACACAGGAGCCGACATTTGTGTTTTTCCGCGAACTTTTCTTCGCCACCGGTTCCAGGGAAACCACGATGACTTGCCCCGGATCGTTTCAAGCGAGCGAAGAAGGAATTCCAGAATATGCTGCAAATGGGTCTGACAAGAGTGTTAAAGAGTAGCTGGGCATCACCTCTTCACATGGAGCCGAAGAAAGGAGGTCAATGGAGACTCTGTGGAGATTACAGGAAGCTCAAATTGGGACCATTCCTGACAAGTACCCTGTGCCACACCTCCAACACTTTGCACATGCTCTCTTTGGTAAAACTGTTTTCTCTACGATCGACCCTGTCAGGGCGTACAATCAGATACCAGTTGCGGAAGAGGATATTCCAAAAACGGCCATGACGACTCCTCTCGGATTTTATGAATTCCCGTTCATGTCATTTCGACTCCGTAAAGCAGCTCAAACTTGCCAGCGATTCATGGACGAGGTACTTAGAGGACTAGATTTTTTGTATGTTTACATTGACGGCATCCTCATCGCATCATCTTTAGAGGAGGAACACCAGAAACATCTTCGTCAAGTCTTCGATCGTTTTAAGACATGCGTAATTCTCATTAACCTAGCAAAATGTGTCTGGGGTGCGTCTTCCGTGAAGTACCTGGGGCATGAAGTAACACCACTGGGTATCAGGCCACTCCCAGAGAAAGTCGAAGCAATTCTCAATTATCCTTAACCTAAAACGGCGAAGGATCTTCGACGTTTTCTGGGTACCATCAACTTTCATTGTCTTGCAATTCCAAAGGCAGCTGAACAACAAGCTCCACATAATGATTTTCTTCAGAGTAACATCAAAGGAAAATCTCCAGTTCCATAGGCTCCAGCAGCTTTAAAGTCTTTCGAAGAATGCAAAAAGAGCCTAGCAGAAGCTGCTTTGCTAGCCTTTCCTGCGCCTGAAGCTCCTTTGGCCATTTTCGCAGATGCTTCGGATTTCTCAGTTGGCGCGGCTCTCCAGCAACGAGTCGACAATAAATGGCAATTCCTCGCTTTTTTTCGAAGAAGCTCACCAGCACTCAACGGCAGTACGGAGCCTGCAACCGAGAATTGCTGGTCATTCACATGGATGTGAAATTTTTTCGACACATGGTTGAAGGTCGAGATTTCATCATCTTCACCGACTATAAACCATTAATTTTTGCCTTACAGCAAGAAGCTGACAAATGCTCCATCGCCAGTTCCGACATCTCAACTTAATAGGACAATTTACCACCGACATCAGGCACATCTCAGGAAGTGAAAATGTCGTGGTCGACACTCACTCGAAGATCGAAGCAATTTCGAAAGATATTGACTTCTCAGCTCTCGCTAAGTCTCAGGAAGCAGACCAGGAACTTCAGGACCATCCTTTACCAGGGATATCTCTGCAGTTAAAAAAGGTATCACTTCCAGATACAGGTACAACCCTCTACTGTGACGTGTCTAACTCCACAGCTCGACCGTTCGTCACGCAAGCTTTCCGAAGAACGGACCCTAACTCCTTACACCAACTAGCATACCCAGGAATCAAAGCAAAGACGAACCTAGTAACGGAGCGGTACGTGTGGCCAACCATCAAGGCCGACTGCCGAAAATGGGCACGAGCCTGCCTGAAATGCCAACGGGCGAAAATATCTCGTCACGTTTCGCCACCAGTAGGTGGCTTTTCCGCACCATCAAAAAGGTTCGATCATATCCAAATGGACCTTGTCGGACCTTTGCCTTCATCGTACGGCTACCCAAATTGTCTGACGATCGTGGACCGCTTCTCACGCTGGCCAGAAGCTTATCCTATGGACTATACTAATGCTGCCGTCATCGCTCGCACTCTCTTCAGTCAATGGATCGCCAGGTTTGGAGTACCATTACGGATCACAACGGATCAAAGTAGGCAGTTTGAATCTCATTTGTTCAAGGAATTAAATGCTTTACTGTGATCTCAACACTTCTACACTACGGCTAATCACCCTGCTGCCAATGGACTGGTGGAACGTTTTCATCGGCAGTTCAAAGCGGCTATAAAATGTCACGCCGACAAGAGATGGACCGAGACACTTCCCATCGTTCTACTCGGCATCAGAGCAGCATGGCGCGACAATCTCAAGCCAACTGCAGCGGAACTCGTGTTTAGCGAATCTTTACGTTTGCCAGGCAAATTTTTGGCTACTCGTTTAGGAACGGACGATAAAGTGACTACGCAATTCGTGGAGGACATGAAAAGGCACTTCCATAACCCGAAACCAGTGCCTGGATCCCGTCACGGAAGAAAACATGCTTTTGTCTTCCAGGACCTAAAAACTTGTGACCACGTTTTCGTTCGCCACGAGGGAATAAAAAAAGCTCTGCAGATGCCTTATGACGGATGTACACAGTTACCAGTCGATCTGACAAAACTTTCAAGGTGAACATCAATGGAACCTTATCGACAGACTGAAACCAGCCTACATCATCGCAGAAGAGGAACCACAACAGCAGGTTACACCAAGCCCACGTCGTGAAAAACTCACACGTAACATTCAAGAGGAAACCTTCAACGATGCAGGAACGACAACCAGGTCTGGCAGAAGAGTCAGATTTCCTGACCGCCTTCAGGCTGGTCAATCCTAGTGATTTTTTCTTTTGTTGTTTTCCCTAGTGATTCATCTTTTTTTTAATTTTATTCCTAAATATTTCGAAGTTTTAGTGCAAAGTGTTACACCAAAGAATGCGGTGATTTGTGAAAGTGCCAATATTTTCCCCTCTTTTCTTTCTCTTATTGTATTTAGTATATTTTTTATGCACGTATGTTGGTATGCATATATTAAGTACAACTCATACCCGATTATTCTTCAGTATGAATCGAAGACTGAACCAATAACAGAGTTTATACGAAAAGACACTTCTACTTTTTTTATTCAGTCTTAAGCATATTGTATCCTGATCGACAAATTTACATTGCTCGTTATTATTTTTTTTCTTTTATAGTCAAACACTAGCAGGTGGTAGATGTGGCGTCAAGCCGCACATTGCTAAAGTATATGATCATGCTTTTCTCAAGTTTGACATAATTGTTCAATCTAGTTTACGACTACCGGCCGGAAGAGGCGACAGCTATCAGTCCCAAATCTTGTTCTTCTATCAGGGTACGCTTCACCCTGTGACGTGTACGTCCCTCGAGAGTAAAGACAGTACGTAATTGACCGTGAACCGTGTCGCACCCCCCACATTGCCAAATTTATGTTCTTTTACAAATAAAGTTACTTATTCATTTTTATTAAATCGTGCGTTCCTCATTTTATTTACGTATACTATTGTATCCCCAAAATCCATGTTAGACATTATAAAACTTGGCGGGATTAAATGTTATAAGCTAAATGAGTTTAATAAAATATTTCTGGATATGGGAGATTTTTGGCACAATATATTCCCGCCCAGTTCTATAATGTCTAATGTGGCTTGAACATTTCTGAAGTGCACTTTAGAAAAGGGTTTCTTTATATATTTTATTTTGAATTTTCTTCCCAAATTAATTGGCTAATTTTGTTTTCACAAATTCATATAGTTTTATTTGTCAGATTTTTTTTATCACATATTTTTGGTGGGATTCCAATTTTACGAAAACATCGAAATTGGACAATTTGTTGCAATATATTTTTATTAAACTTTCAACTAAGGCGTATTAGGCGCAGCATTTTATTAGCTTTCGCGGTATTACGAGGAAAATTTTTTTATGTTTATGTTATAGAAATTCAGAGACTTTAGAAACCACTTAAAAAACAGGCTTGTAGATAATTTCCGTCAGCAGTGTAGATTTAGTATTTCCGACGAATTTTACCGAATAAGCTTTTAATTAATAATCCAATTAAATCATTATAATTAATGTTACCTACATTGTTACATAAATTGAATATTTTGAATGGAAGTATGGATAATACATCATCATTATGAATTTGCGATGAGGACGCTGAAGGGCTTTGGGAGAAATAACTAATTATTTCTCGTCATTAGGTTGCTAGGTGCCGGGCACAATAATTTCAAAAATGATTGGTGGTTAGCCACAAAATAATTGAGAGTCGATTCAGTGAACACGGTTCGCAGCCTTTCAGATGAGCACCAGCCATACACGTAGAAACGACGTTGAAATGTTCGAATGTTTGAACGAAACAAGGGACATGGTTTGAAACCCTCTGAAACCCGCAAAGCTGTGGTCGATACGTTTGATCTGCAGTCTGATGGGAACCGTTTTAAACCACCCATCCGTTTCAAAATACACTTTGCGCAACCTCATGATGACGTCAGAAAAAAAGCAAATTTCAAAATGTTATTTTATTGCTCACAACAACAAAAAATATTTCTTAAAACTTGCAATCTTCTAAACCGAAGTTTTAGAACCTAATTTAGAGAGAAGTTAAAGTATTGGAAGCATCACAGAAACCAAATTGAATTTTCGATGTGTATACTACTTTGATCGCTATATGGAGGGTAAAGCCTACATTCGAAACCAAAGATTTCGAAACTACGTTGGAGCCAAGGTGAAGTATTAGAAATATCACAGCTCTTAAAACTTGCAATCTTCTAAATCGAACTTTAAGAACCTTATTTTGGAGCTATGGTGAAGTATCAGAAACATGACAGAAACCAAATTAAGTTTTGGATGCGTAAACATCTTTAGGGCGATATGGAGGGTACAGCCTGTCTTTAAAACCGACGATTTAGAACATGATTTGGAGCTTACGTGAAGTATTAAAAACATCACAAAAACCAAATTAAATTTTTTATGTGTGAACCACTTTGATCGCTGTATGGAGGGTAAAGCCTACCTTCCAAACAGAAGATTTAGAATGTAGTTTGGAGTCAAGGTGATGTATTAGAAACATCACAATTTTTTAAATTTATATTTGAAACCGAAGATTTGGAACCTAGCTTGGAATCAAAGTTATAGTTTAGGACGCATGTGCTGATATTCCATTCATTGAAAAATTGTGAAAACAGAAGCATGGAAATAAAAATGTATGAATTGACTCTAAAAAGTACATAGGCCAGCAAAAGAGACTGCTGACATTTACTTTCCTCAATACAGTGTCAAAGATTCAATTTTTCATGGATGTTTCAAAAGAACATTCAGCATTTAGGAGCAGACTGAGAGAATATGTCAAAAGTAGATTTGCGGCCTGTTAAAGCATTTCCTTCTGGCTCAAAGTTCGTTTCGGATATCGCGCCAGTTTCACATACATATAACACGCGTAGCGATAGAAGGAACTAGAATAAAGAAGGAAGAGAGAAGAGAGAAAAAAAACAAGTGCCTTGAAAGATTCTTTCACGGAAAATGTCGAGCGTATGTTAGGGGAGGTCAAGTGCGGAAAACTTTGAAGAAAAATGTTTAAAAGGAAGAAGATATTAAGAGAAAAGGAAAAATTACTACAAAGAAAGTCTTTGTGAGGAAAGAACGAGCTCTCATGAGATTCTCCTTTTGAGAGTCCTTTAAAAAAAGAGAACCTTTGGATATAGAAATATATTTTAAAGTTGTGAAATTGGTTGAATGGTTTTTATATTATTATTTTTAGCCGCTAACTACACATACAAGAAGTTCACTATAATGTTTGTACCCAGAGGCAAACATTTTTAATTTGGACCTCTGAAGACCTCTAAAGACAAAAGAAATAAAAAAAAATAAACTGTTGAAAGTGTAAATGATAACTTGTAATGTTGATCTTTGAATTTCGCAATAAAAGTCGAGCTATGAAATACAAACATCTTAAAAGTTAAAATTCATCCGAGGAATGAGATAGCGATGACTATATACATACATATCTATATATATATATGTATACTCTAATGAAATGTCGTGTTACATATTCATTTTAGTTACTGAGTAGCGCTCACTGATCGCGAAATGAGGATCTTCATGGTTAGCCTGCTCTTCGTCTCAGTGATTTTTTTTAATTCAATTGGTAAATATAATAATATAATATCTTAATATTATAACTGTAATTTTAAGTGCATTTTAAATTGTGGAACATCATTCCCTTTACATACCCTTTGCATACAAAATCCTTTTATATACCCAATGTACAAACAGTCAAGTTGCACCAGGTCAGGCGTCCGCTCATAAGTTTCATCTGAAAAGATGATCCACGAATTGTTCCCCAGCAATCATTAAATTTTTGAAATTATTACTGACCGAAAATTACTGAACTGTTTTTAAACTTTCTTTTGGAATTATTTCTTGGCTAGAATGAGGCTAATTTCTGCACGGGATACATCTATTTCTATCCGTGCAGAAATTGGCTAGCCTGGTGCTAAATCGGCATGAATCGCCAAACTAGCCGTGGGCCCGGTCAAATATACAAAATACTTATAGTCTATATATAGATATAGTGATAATCCTGGTCCTAGCTTGGGCCACGGCAAATATTTCTTCACGGGTATTTCTTTTTGCAGAATTAATTTTATCGTCCGCCCCTGTGGAAGATGCGAGTGGTCAATCATTTACTCTTGCTGCTTATTGCGGAGATGGATACGGTAATCTTATACCACTAATCTCAGGAAGTTTTCATTTTGTAGCAGTAGATTCTGGGTTGATTGTTGGAGTAGGTAAAGATAATTTTGTTTATCCCATATATAATGCAGCACGAGAGCAGATTGTCGTAAGAATCAGCGACCAAGAAAAAATTGTAATGGACGAACGTTTGCATGAAGAGTATGATCATGTATTCATACGCTTTAGAATGCGCCCGCGCTCGCGCTCTGCTCCGCCCAGACTGAGAAACATAGGACATTAAAATTCAAGGCAATAAAATTATAAAATTATTTTTGTTGATAAAATTTAAAATAGGAATACGATATCAAACAGGAACCATTAGCAGTAGCTAAGCGGTAAATCTCGACCGTATGAATCACGGAAGATAGGTCGTTTGAGCGCGGCCAGTGGTCGAATGGGAAATCGGCCGGAATTTTTTTCCCTCATTTGCATTATTTACTACATTTAACTACTGTGTAGCCGGAGGTTTGGCGCTGAGGATGAGATTGTATGCTCAATAACATCGAATGACTACATATAAATTCGACTATCAGTAAGCGACTGCGGTGGGTAAAGGGCTGTTTGCAGCTTTTCTCTTTCTTGAACGAAATTTTTGGACTTAAGCGTAAATAAACCCTGACAATGCAAAAAAAAAAAATTGGTCAATATTTTGTTATGAGGTTGAAGTAACTCCCTTACCTTAATTTTATTCCAGAAACTTAAAGTTTAAACAAAAAATTTTAATGTTGAGCAGTGATTACGCTCGAGCAAAAAAAATTATATCTTTCCTTATTCGTTCTGGAGCATAGTATACCGGGTGTCACAAAAGTCCCGGGACGGCTGAATATTTCCTCACGTAAGATATTTTTCAGGGAGGTCAAGGTCATTCTTGAAGGAACTTTCAACGAGGAATTCAATGGTGACCTTTATTTTGATCTTGACTATGAACTTTGCGATCATTTCAAGGCCAAATTTTTTTTTTAAATGGAAACCCCTTTTTTACATCGGCAATCGATAGAGCGGGAAAATTTACGTTCAAATATTATAGCCTTGAAAGCGGATTTCCTATGGAAAAAACTTGACCTTGAAATGACCTTGAGGGTCATCGTCAAGGACATGCTTAAGGTCACTACTGAACACGCCTTGTTAAAGTTGGTAACTTTGCTCGTTACGAACAAAATTTGAAAAGGTTCTATTCCCAGAGGTTTGCAGACCTTATTTAAGTTTAAATGACCTTAGAGCGACCTTTAAGATTACAGTGTACCTATGTATGACCTGGGTACATATTTGAACGCAAAATGTCCCGGTCTATCGATTGCCGATGTAAAAAAGGGGTTTTCCATTTTTCTTAAGTATTCAGTCATCCCGGGACTTTTGTGACACCCGGTATAGTATAGAGCATATAAAGCACAGTATACATAAGTTGAATTAAAAAATACAATATCAAATCGTTGAAAATTAGACCTAGATGTATATGTATTGTGACTGTCAGGGTACAAGGATATGTAATATGTAGTTGATTATTATTTTTAGCATATTTATGTGGGTTTGGAAAGAATACTTCGTGATGATGAAATTGTGTAGATTCAAAGAAATATACGTTTTAAAAAAATTTGACTTTCTTGTTTTAGTTAAGAAACAAAGCAAATAATATTTTATAACAATGTAACATAGTGTAAATGCGATGAGATATTTCGACTAACAGAAATAGTGATTCGTTTCTATTATTCTTTAGTGGCTCACTTTACTGTTATTGAATTAACAAAACTTCACTATTGATTAGTGAAATACTAATTAAGATTTAGAATTCTTGTTATAGTCGAACATTCTATTGAAAAATCTAAAATTTAAATTTTTATTCAAACGACGCAAAATACGAAAATAAGTCGAAATAACTGATTGTTTACTTACTAAAAAAACCTGTAAAAAATTACCTTTAACTGTTTGTTTTAATGACTCTTAGCTTTTCTTTTATTTGAGAAATCAAATATCATTCTGTTTCAGAGAAACTATCTGTTCCGGCGGAATGTAACTGTTTCAATATCAATAGAAAAAATTTTGTTTACTAATTAACAAAACTTTATTATTCTCATTGTAATAACCATGAACTGCGTTTTATTTATTATTTTAACATTGTAGACAAAATGAGGGCTATACAATTTATGTTTGTTTCATAAATTACTTAACACATTTTTTTCCAATGTTTACCCCACTTTTCTCCCATGTAACAGGTTGCAACAGAGTGGTTTGACGCCCCCCATAACCTATATGACGTATTTTTTCGAAATATTTTCTGCCATATCTTATTGAATACACAAATTACCAAAAGGAAGACAATTAAAACAATATAGAACATACAACAAAGGAACTATATATAAAAAGCTGTGTCATCTAGTACAATTTTCTCAGCTGTTTATCAGATCACTTCAGTTTACGTTTTTAACAACAATTTAGAAAATCGAAAGCTGTTACTAAAAGTTTTAGGTATTATCACTTCCTGTTTAATCTGTCGTTAAATGTAGAAAAGTAGGTCATTAAATCCAACTTAAAAAATGTTGAGTGATTTTGTGGATGGCAGTAATTTCAAAAATTGTAAACAAACTTTGTTTTTATAGATATTATTTTAAATACTGCAAAAACTTTGAAATTCTTTAAAGTCATTGGGAATAACACAGTAAATCCCGTCGATATTATTTATCTGAAGTTGGATAAAAACGGTACAAACAATTGAAAACTACAATTGTTCGACGTCCAATAATTTTTATCGTGAGGCGGATTCACAACCACATTCACAACTTTATATGTAGGGGAAACCACCCTACAGTAGATAATGATTTACAGTAGACAATCTTAATTAACTGGAAAACTGGCAAAAAATATTAATTTTTTTTGTTAGTATAACATTTCAACAAGGATACTACATTATCTGACGAGGTTTTATTGAAATTGTATAATTAATTAATGTTTGAGAGAAAAGAATTAATTTTTAACTTGAAAGAAAGAATTTTCGCCACTTTATTATTTATACTTTCTACCTTATGAAATATTTCTATGGCACGTTTATACATTAGAATCAAAGCTTAAAGCTTAATGAACGATATTTATTGATACAAAGCGTTCTTTCTTCATTATTCATAAATATTTGAGTACTTTTTATTAGACATTACATTTTCCAACAGTATATAACCAACAGTAGATAATCCTAAAATTGCGAAAAATTCGTTGTCAAAATTGGCAGTTCTGTGACTGTTTCGCATTTGTTTTAATTTAAAGGTTGTGTTTGTTTATTGTGATTTGTGAAGTTTTTATATTTAAGTTATTGTAAATAATAAACCAATAAAATAGCGTAAATTATCAGTTAATGAAGAGCACATAAATTTTAGTTGTGTTAAGGAGTCATATGGAAAAGATATCATTTTTAGGATTAAGATATGTAAAAATTCTGAACTTTTCTGTCATCACAGTTCAGGTTAACCAATCGTACCAATCTCACGGAATATCAGAGATACAGAAAATGTCACAAATGTCAGCTTTTGTGATTTTTGTAAAATAATCATAGTTTCAACTATTATTAACTCAATAAACTAATTTCAATTGTAAGTATACTAATAACAAATTTTAATTACCGAGAATTTAGTATTCTGTCTTGCCCAGAACCGATACCATAAACGATTATCCATTGATGGATAGAGGTGTGAAAATCGTACCCTTGACCGAGTCTAATAAAAATGTTTAATACAGCTAATTGACTAATTTCGTGATATTTTTTTCTATGAGAATATTCAATTGTCAATTACAAAAATTGAAATCTCAAAAAATTCTTTAAAATCCATTTAAATTTATTAAAATCCTTTGGAATATTTGAAAATTTTGGAAATCCTCTGAAATCTCTTGTATTATTTTTAAATATCTTAGCCCAACCCGACAAACTGAAAAAATATTTTGCGATTTTGTGGGCGGCCATAATTTCAAGACTTGGGAAAAACTTTATTTTTATGGATATTTTTTTACAGAATGATGGAAAAATACTATTCTAATTATACCGATATGTATCAAGAATTAATTCATCAAAATTAGCTTTTCACACAGCGGACAGATGGTTTTTTTGGTTCACTCAATTAGCCTGAACCGGCTTTATATTTCCAAAGTACTGAATGAAGAATTGAATAATGTCTTTAGTCGAAGGCAATTTTCTATCCAATTGTTCGCTTTTCTCAGTGCACTTTAACTGAGTGCAGACAGTTCTTTTCTTCAATTTGGTAATTGATGAGAAAATGTATTAAATCAGAGTGTATCATGCAAAATTCTGAAATTCAATCAAATAAGGTGATTATTAATCGGATATGGTTCTTCATGCTCTGCAAATCCAGAATCGTGCAGTGTAACTTGAATTTGAATGACTTGTGGTTTCCGTGTACAATGATAATAGAATTCCTGATCTGTAGGTAGGTACTGATTTGATATCAAAACTGTGCAGTACACTTAACCGCAGTTCTGGTACTACTAAACATTGCAGTGCTTTGAGGGAAATCTGATATGAAATTAAAAACGCAATTTTGGTATAATAATATTATTACAATTGTTAAATCAGTTGTTAAATAGTTATTTTTTAAGTCTGATAATATTTCTGCAAAATGAAGAATCACAGTTACTTTTATTATCACTTAGTTTCAAAAATTATAACAATACCTCTAAATCTAAATTGTAGTGTTTGACTCATTACTAGCGAAATTCTACTAATTTTTAATTAGAGAATAGTGGAAAATTGGAAAACTACTAATTGCTTACTGAACATATAATAATTTATTTAAGGCTTTATACATTGATTAAAAAAAGGTATAGAATATAAAAATTTAATAAAAAAACGTGACTTTGTAACCTTTCCAACTTTATTAAAACAATACGAAGGCAGTATTGCGAAGCTTGTAATTTGTAAAAACCTGTAAAAAGCTGGAATTAATCATTATTTGCACACTATTTTACCTTACTTTATTCACGTTAAAAATAATGCCTCTAAGTTATTGAGTCACAAAGAGACTCAAGTTTACAATTTTTCATAAATGCGTTTCAATTTTTCATATATTGCGTTTTAATTTAGAATTTAGTGTGTCATTGAAAGCAATTTTTATATAACAAATACTAAATTATACACGAAAAAATATTAATTCAACTTTAAAATAGCTTGTATAAAATTTCACATAATTGTATTGAAGCTTCAGTTATAAAGTATTTAAGCTTCAGTTATAAAGTATTCAACTTAAATTATTACATTTTTGGCGTTTCCAATTTAAAATGATTGAACTATGAAGAATTCTTGTTTGAAATTATACAAGGAGGAAAAAATTCACATGCGTTCACTTTCCAGCACTTCTAATTTTAAATTATTGTACAATTCATCAAAATTGTTATCAGAAATAATTATACGATTTTGTTCGTTCTAAAATGATAATAATTTAAGTATTAGAAGGCATGACGTTTTTTCGAGAACTTTGAACGATTTAAATTTAAACCCTAACAATTTTGCATGTTTCCATCTAAAATTTCTTGTATTCGTCACTTTAAATTCCTTCTATTTCAAATGCTTTTTTATCATTTTTAATTTTAAAAACTTCAAACCTAAATAATTTTATAACTGATTTTCCAAATATACAAAGAATTTCCAACAAAATAGTTCCATTTTCAGCCAAAGAGATGAATCCTTAACCAAAAAAATAACTTTTTAACATAATAGTTCAACTTTCAACCAAATAGTTTAATTTTTGCTACCAACCGTAGTTTTCGGCTCGACCCCCTCCCCCTTTTCCAAATTGGCAATGTAGTTTATGGACGGCCACACTAATTATGTACGAGTCATGACTAATGACTTAGAGTTTTAGCGACTGTTTGGCCTCATCTGGCCCACTGTTCACAGGTCGAACGCGACGCCTCCCACTTTAGTTCGAGAGCTTTAGCAAACCGCGAAAGATATATTACAGGATATAATAGAAGACCTCACCGCATAAATTTGATATCAATATTCAACAGTGATTCAAAGATCCTCATCCCCTGAATTTCCACCATACAAATGCTCGAGCACGTGTACTCACATAGTAAACGATGAGCAACACGTTTCTCTCGATTGGCTATCTGCCAATGGTATAATGCCCTGAGCTTTTTTGGTTCCGCAGACAGACTGTTTCCAACAAAAGCATCCTCATACTGCCTTTGAATACTCTATTACCTGCGCCGACATTTGAGTAGCACAAAGAGGGTGAGAAGAGTCATGAAAGAATAGAACTAAATGGAAATTGGAAATCGAAACTGATAAGACGTATAGTCTAGATAGAACCTCTCTGAATAACGATATAACAATCTGATGTTCACCCTCACACTGCATAAGAAAACAATCCACTTCAAATATAAACTATCATCCTGCCGTATAAGCTAAAAAGAGACATAAGGCCAATTTCACTCGAACTGAGAAAATTAGGAAAAGCTGTTTGCCCAAAGAACTCAAAATACAACAAAACATACGTAAGGGACATTGTGTGTTCAGCGGCAGTCCCAAAATTACCCGAATGATTGTCGCTGGTGTATAGCCGAATCTAGCCGGGACTTATTTCCCTTGGATTTCCGATCAAAGTCCCAAAGCGATTTCACAAGTATAAAACGTAAGGGCAAGGAATTCTTTTCGTTCGTAAATTCGCTCCGCACTCGGTCACTTTTACAAGGCAAAAAAGACAAAAAAAAGACTTTAGGTTCTTTTTTATTTGTATTCTGATGACGTATTACATGCCTCGTACAAATTTTAGGACACGCAAAATGCTTCGCGTATCTTTCTATGTTGTACTTTTAAACTTTTTCGACTTACCTTATTTATAAACAATCGTTTTTTAAAAATAAATATTAATAATTAATCATTTTTATTAACACAGGCTCAGCTTTATTTTGCGAATACAACGATACCAAAAATTCATTTTTCATAAAAATGTCACTTATTTATGTATCTTTTTAGTTTGGACGGCAGCATTGCTATAATGGAATAAAAACTACTGCAGAATATATTATCTCACCAAAAACATCTACGATGCAAAAAATTCCGCCAAGTAAAAGTTATCAGGAAATTCAACATAGTTTGGACAATCAAAGTTTGCCAAGTAATTCTAAAAGATATCTAATTTTTAAATTTATTGAATTGATTTCTCAAACTATATTGATTTCACTGATAGCTTTTTGCTTCGTGAAATTTTTTTCATCATAAATGTTTTTTGGTGAGATTTCATTTCTTTTTTAGTAAAAATGTTTGCTATAAAGAATAATTGTTTCAAACTAATAGGAATATTTGATACTCAAGAGAATATAATACATATAATTTGTATTCATATTGATATTATAAATGAAAATCGACGCTCTCATTCAATATGAGTTCATTTAAAAAAATACATAATTGACCATCAGGTCGACTAAACTGCTAAAACATGTTTTTGTAATCTGTTGTATCCAGTTTCTAAAAATGTACAATATGTATGCGCATAAGTTGTTTTTGCGATTTTGTATTGATTCCAAAAGGTTTGATGAAAATCGGTGAAGAAATGGCTGAAATGTCCAATACATGTACGATCACTAGCGTTCTTTCAAGAAAAGATATTTGCTTTTTTTACTTGACGATTTACTACCGCGAATCTTGATTTGAGACAGAAGGAGGTTCAGATTGCAAATATTTTTTCTCAGACAAAGGAAACAGATCAGTTCCTCAAATACGGGATAGTGTAAAGGGATTGACATTTGTGTTTTCTTTTATAAAAAAATAAATAAAGCAGCATCCAGATTCAATACTATTGCATTCCTCCTACGATTTGATGTCCCTCAACTTTCTTGTACACTCGACGTTTGCATTCATGCAAGTAAACAAGCAAAGGGATTGCTTCGAAATGCGTGCAAGTTGACAAACTATAACGTGAAGGATAAGGATAGAAGGAAGCCTCTCGGAAAAGGAGTTTCCTGGAGTACTTGGGTACTCTATAGAGAAGCAAATAAGTGCCTCTTATAGGCGTCGACTCTACGGGAGGAAAGCGACATTTTGTTTGAATCGTCGTGAGCTGCATGCTGGAGGAATTGAGGGGAAAGATTGAGATAAGGTTACTACCAGAAAAGCTAGAGCAAATTTCCGGAATGGATATAGAAGTCTGACACTTTCAAATCGCACAATAAGTTGGCTCGTTATTATATAAAATATGAATTATTATTAGCAGCTTGATTCTTAAATCCGAGGTCTGAGTCTGAGTTATTCCTCATACACTCTTGAAATATTCCTCAATATTCCATCAATATTCCGGAATACTGACGAAATGTTTGGGAATATTCCATAAGTGTAGGGTCATAGGAACCTACGTATTCCCAGATATACTTGATGTTCTAGATATTCCTAAGTACTTTGAAATATTCTGAAGCATTCTAAAGTATTCCCAAAAGCTCTGAAGTATTCTTAGGTCTTCCCAAATATTCCTACGATTTTATAACTCCGCGACCAGGGTGTCTGCCCGATGTATGATTTTAAATTCCCGGTCATTTTCCTCATTTTCTCACATATTTTTTCATATACCCGCTTATATTCCAAGTATTCCTTTTATTCAGAAATGTTTCCAAAAATTCCGATGGATTCTTTGAGAATATATTCCTCGTACAAGCAAACTGAGAGTGGTCCACCCCTCGATTAAATCCAAACATCAAGTTTGTGATATAGCCAATACATATTTTATTTCCCGTCTGGTATACAGCAAACAATATTCCGCCTCTTGCAATTTTTATGTGAAATCGATAACGAGCTCGTTTGAAAATTCAGCAAGTTCACAGTAGTCGATCGTAGTTCGCACTGCTGTGGTTTCAGGATATGATTTATTCTCTGCGGGAGAGAGCGCATTAATTATGGAACGCGTATAAGCAGCTTTAGTTGGTTTGTTGTTTGAGAGAATGGCTTCATTAATCAGGGTGAAGATAGAAGTTCTAGTGGTGTGAAGATTTCTGAACATCTCATCTATCAAATACTGACGTCACAAATTTGTTACTTTGTTACATACTCCCATTTCGAGCACTGACATAACATCGTATTACTTAATAATCATAATATTATATGTGTCATGCCTCGCTTTTAATTACATTTTCTACTTGAGAATTTCATTCTTAAGATATGTATTCAATATTCATTACCCTCTGTAACAATTAGACAAATGAACTAGAATTGAGCATGTATTATACGATACATAAGTTCGTGAAAATATCGATTAGTTTGTAATTGAAATCGATACAAATTAGGAGGCTTGTTGGTACATAAAACAAAAAATTTACTATCATGGGAAAAGTTTTAGTAACAAGTTTCCTCGATAACAATCTGAAAACTCTACATGAACACTAAATTGGAAGCTTGATCGTTACAAGGCAAAGGCTCTCCAGTTACAGTATCAGAGCAGGAAGTTTAACCCGGGAAAGGTCTTTTTTCTTTCTTTTTGTTTCTGAAGACCATTTCGATTCGAAGATATCAAAAGAGAATATTTTTCTCATTATAGTTTATCAAGAGAAAATCTAGAATACATCATGAAAATAACTTTTTTTTCGTTATGTACAGACAGAAAAAATATTTTGGAGTTTATTATGTAGTATTTCAAAATTTTACATAGTTCAAAATTAGATTATCCTAATGATCCCAAATTTAACAATTTACAATTTGACTTTCAAAATGGATCAATTACAAACTTTAAACAGAATTCTATTCGAAAATTAGAAATTAAACAGTTTATAAATGTAAAGCTTAACATTTAACTGATCAGAATTTAATAAATTAAAACAAAAAGTATCTGTTGAACCAATTTTTTTTCTGCCCTGCAAAATTTTGGGTATTGCAATAAGATTTTTGTTGAAACAACATAAACTAGATTTTTCAATTATCTAACTTTTTTGCTGATTTAATAATCTAAATATCAATAATTTTCAATTGTAGGGTTCTTTAGAGTTATGCATTTTAATTTAAAAGATATTCTGTTTTTAACTATTTAAAATTGAATAGATATAAAGGAATTCGTACAAAAATTCACATCAATTGCAAAATCTCAACTTTGAAACCTTCAGAATAATTTGAACAGTTGGGAAATTTCAAAATGTTAAGCTTTTATAATTCAGCTATTATGAACTCTATGTTTTTAATGTTTCTCTTAGAGTTCTTAAATTGGTTAAAATTCTGAGAATTTTTCAAATCATAAATTTAAGACTTAACAAATTTGAAAAATTCCATAGAATCAAAACTAAAGTGTTAAAAATTCAACAGCTGTTAAACATCTTAACTTCAATCTGAATTGAAAAATTTCAAATTTTTAGATATCAATATGAAACAAGTTCAGGATTAAGCATTTACAAGAAAGTATCGAATTAAAAAATTAAAAAATTCAGCTTCTCAAACTGAAAGATATTAGCTAGTACCTACAACTCAAATTTTTCAAAGTAGAATATCTTTGTTATAAGAAATTTCCTACTATTCATTTTAAAGAGAAAAATAATTAAGATAAATTTCGTCCTGAATGAAAAAATCGAATTTCTTTAAAAAAATACTCATGGATTCAAATAAATGTTACAAAAGGCAAAATATAATCAGTTGAAAAAAATTATGAAGTCAGTGAAAAAAAAACAGTAAATGAAAATTAGTTCTATTCATACGTAATATGTGAGGAAAATGTACCTCAAAATGTCTTGATCAATTATGTTTATTTACATTTTACCTCAAACACTTCTAACTCAAGTTAGCAAGCATCGCTCTAATTACAAGTTAGGCATGAAACTCTTTGATGAACAGCATCATAACCAGAGTTTGGTATTATATGTTTCAGCTGGTTCCAATCTTGTGGGCAAGTTTACTCAAAGCGTCAGGAGAATTGTCCAGGACGTCAAGGACGAAGGAACCTCGAGTACGTATCAAATCACAAAGTTTTGTTTAATATTTTCGGTTTTTTAAATACTATTGATTTAAAAAATTCGAAAAAAATATTACAAAATCATGAAAATTCCTACTTTTTACTGTATAATAAAAATGCGCGTAGAAAATTATCAAGGAACTATTCGGGGCCAGAACAGACCGCCCTGACCGCAAATTTGACGCTGTCAACACAGTCTATTATGGCGCTGAGTAGAAGTGTAACGTTTTTGTATGGTCAAACGCTAGTCTGGAAAAGTTAATCTAGTGCTGAAAATTTTTTAAAATGTGCACAAAAATATTTGAATTCAACACCTGGAATAATTTATGATTCTAATATGCTAGCCGGCACCCGATTAGGGCCCCAAAAGACTGACTAGATAATAAGGAAAGCAATTCATTTTTTTAGAGTGAATTTTTCATTTTTGATACTTTTAAACACCCTGGCTCTTTTTGAAAATGTACAAACAAATATTTGAATGAGACACTTAAAATGTGTTGGTCCTGACGGACTAGCCGGCTCCCAATTAGGGCCCCAAAAGACAGACTAGAGAAATGTGCAAAAAATATTTGAGTTAGACATTTAGAAAAATTGTAGGTCATGACGGGCTAGGCAGCACACAATTAGGACCTGAAAAGACTGACTATAGACCATGAGGAAAAACATTCATTTTTTTAATGTTCATTTTTCGCCTTTGGTACTTCTTAGCTCCCTGGCTATTTTTTGGCAATGTGCAGAAAGATATTTGAGTTTGATACTTAGAAATTTTTTGTTCATGACGGGCTAGTCAGAATCCGATTAGGACCCGAAAAGACCGCCTAGATTAAACGTTCTAGACAATGCCCTAACTGGGTGAAAGTCTGCCCCACTAATTTTCTACATGGGTATAACCTAATTGCAAATCACGTATTGCAAATACTAAAATAACATAATTTTCCAGTTATTGATAATATGAATGTAAGTATTTCCTATCTGTTTTCAATTAAAACTTTACTTTGACTCTGCTAAAAAAATTGAAAAAATCTTATCCGAACTAATTTTTCAGTGAATTATATTTTGGTCAATGGAAATCTTTTAGAAATAAATATGGATGAAAATATTCTGAAATATAATAAATTTCTCTTAATATTATTTAAAAGAGCAGAAAATAAGAAGATAGCATGATAGTATTCAAACAACTAAATAAATAAATAAACTTATAGGTGTGTAATCAATGTTTTTCAATGATCTAAAAAGAATCGTACTCCATGTATTTTCTCCTAAGACTTAAGTCATATACTAGGTACTATATTTTCTCAAGGTGGTTGGAAAATAAGCCACTTTGGAATCGAGCCAGAAACATGGTGTATCTCTTGAATGGAGTCGAACTGTAAACTCTAAAGTGTCTTATAAAATTGTTTCACCATCTGACCACATGGAAGTCCTAAGTTTAGGAAATTATTCTTTAATTATTAATCAACAATTCAATCCGACGAAATGATCAATTCAAATTGTTAAATTCAACAAACCGATGTCAAATAATTATCAAATATTAATTATGCTTCAAAATTGTATTTTAAAATGTTGTTGGTAAATTCTTTTAATTACTTGCTTTTGAAGAATATGCTCATCAACATTTCTTTTATGTTCTTTAGTAAATATCAAAACTCAAATTGATTTTTACTTTAAATAAAAAAAGTTTTATCTAGAAATAATCATTTACAAGGAAATGCTATCTATTATCATAAAAGCGAAGACATTCGAGTAAATCCAAATGAATTACCAATATAAGTAGATCAATATACAATATTTATTATAGAAACAAAAGCAAAAATAAGCCTTCATAATTTAATATTCGCAGGGCTACAGTGTTAAAAATGTTTGCAATTTTAATATAGATTTACTATACATTTGTATATTAAATCTAAAATCTCGGTTTATAAAATAATAATTAAGAGGCTGTATATTAAATTTCATATACATGTATATTGATTAACTATTACAAAAGTCAGGTAATTTCACTTTCAACAAATTAAAAATAATTATGGCAGTAATTTTCAATTCTAAATGATGTAGCATCATATTTTTTTCTAGTTAAACATAAATCATACTGGGTTTTAAGTGGAAAAGTTCAATTAAGCGAATTATTAAGACATCTAATCTAAAAGGTTATTACTTTACTTTCAAATATTTGAACAGATTTGGGTGCATCAAAGAACTTTCAACTTTCACGCACTGTGTTTTACCATACATGTATATTAATTCTACCAGATGATGGCATATTAAATTTTCTACACGTATATGCATATATTGCTTCCATTACATTTATAGTAAAATCGCTATAGAAATTTCTAACAGTGTGGCTATATATTGACTAAATCTCGCTTATGTCTTGCCTTCATTGGCCAGATATTGACTAAACTTAGGTCGTATCTTGTGTTTATTTTACTATATATGGAATAAGTCCTGCACATATCTAGCCTTTATTGGCTAGCTATTGACAACATATTGTTTACACCTTGTCTTTCGTTGCTGGATATTACCTAACTCTTGCTCATGACATGCCTTCATTGGCTAGAATCGATAATATCCTGCTCATGTCTTGCCTTTATTGGCTGGATATTGACAACATCCTTCTTATGACTTGCCTTCATTAGCTTGATATTGACTAAGTCATCCTCATATCTTGCCTTCATGGACTCTATATTGATTTCCTCTACATATCTCTTCTTTATTGGCTCAATATTAGCAATAAATGACAAGTTCACATTCAATGATCTTGAAAAATGACCTGTGTCTTATTGTCATGACTTCCTTCGCACTTCCTCGTCAGAGCCCAATAACTTTCATAGGGAACATTTTGATCGAGATGTTGAGAACTACACATTTTTTGCGGAGTCCTTTATTGCAATATTTAAGCAAAATGACATAATTATGTGCATTTCTTGGTTATACTTCGATTCTAAAAACTTATGGGCATCTATTATACAGTCTGTGTGTTGTTTTTAGATAAATGCTGAGAAGGCAACTAAAAACTTTTTATGCCCTTTTATATCTTAAAATCTGAGACAATCTATTTTGAAAAGATATTATTGAGGTAAAAAGGAAATCCTGCAGTACGGGCAAATTTTCTGTTCGAAAACGCGACATAAGTGAATTTGTTTATACGAATTTTTTATACGCTGCCCGTGGAAAGTTTGGGTACATCTGCGACTTTCAAGGAGCAACCGTTTGAAAGTTGATCAAATTTCGCGTCATTGTCATAATTTGAGAAATCTTACGTTTCACTCATCTGGACCAAAGACACGAATATATTTTACGTGATTGCTGAGTAATCATAAATTTGTAGTCGTGGAATTGACGTTCCTGCGAAGATGTGAATTCGAGATTCATCGCGTGTGTTCATTTCTTATCAGATACAAGCTCAGGTCTCAAATATAGTCCTTTTCGAATACTGTAAATCTAACCTTAATATTTTCATTATGCTAATATCATTAGGAGTTATTTATTTTTGAGTAATAACAAGTAAAGAATTTGTCTGACTGAAAATATATGGCAGAAAAATTTTTTTATTCAAGGAAGCTACTATCTGAAAATGTTTTAAATACAAAAATTAATGTTTAGATTTTTCAATATAAAATAGCGCGCCCTCCTTTGAGATCTGACGTTACATCTGATAATCTCGTGTTTTTAGCTTCGCAAAAGTTTCCATTCCACAACTAACATTTGTTCTGATTACTCAACAATCACCTAATATTTATTCATGTCCTCAGTCTAGATTCAAAGAGTAGGATTTGCTCTTTATTTTATGAATCTTACAAATAAAAACAAAGAAATGTTATTTTATTTAAAATAAATTTTAAGTTGAATAGAAAGAAATACTTCTTTCATTCAAAAAAAGGTCCTCGTTGGAACAACAAACTATATATTTTGTTTGAATGAAAAAAAAATAAGCATGACATTTCTTTGTGTCTATTAAACTTTTCTTTGACCACATAGCAATACTAAAATTCTTTTGATATAAAGAAGTTTTTTTTTATATATGCAAAAATGGCGAGAATGACAACTGAATGAAGACCAAAAATAAATTTATTTCTAGATTATAAGATAGGAAAATGTAGTCAAAACTATAGAAGCATGTGGCCGCTTTCGTGTTCATCCGAAGATTTAAAAAAAGGTCCGGGCTATTTATCCGTCATTTTGGGATAATTTTCAAATTTATATTAATTAAATATTATTGATAAACATAAAGATTCTCATCGATTGTGATTAAAGTGTAATGATGAGGATATTTTTCAATTTTGTCTCCTTACAATTTTTATAATAAGTTACGGACTTGTTTCTCTTCTTTCACGTGCAAAACGAGTGAAAGAGAGTTGGTAGTTGAATTAAATTTAGACACGTCAACTGCTGTCTGTCTCCATGTTTTACAATACAAATATTGTAGATAATAGATATCATTAATAGTTGTTTACTTTGAGCATCTCATATCATTATTTTTACACGTGTCTGAAAAACAAAGTCCTACGTCTGTCTTCAATTTTATATTATTTTATATCCTAAATGATGCACACCAAACAAATTTGCATTATTTATCTTTTTTTTATAAATTTGATACATTGTGTCGAGGTAAATCAATTAATGTCGTATATTTATTTCATAAAACTATTCCTCTATAGTCATAGTTTTTAATGTTACATAAGAAAATAAGTAAATTACCATTTATTAATTCAAAACCATTGCTCCATGTATTAATGGTATCTTTTATCTACAGTATTTGTATTGTGAAATATGGAGACACACGGCAGTTGAGGTGTCGAAATTTAATTCAACTATCAACTCTCCTTCACTCGTTTTGCACGTGAAGAAGACAAACAATTTCGTAACTTACTATATCAATTGTCAGGAGACAATACTAAAATTGTCCTCATCATTACACTTTAATTACATCCGATGAGAATTTTTATATTCATCAATGATATGTAATCGATATAAATTTGTAAATTAACCCAAAAAAATGGATAAATAGTCGCAAGCTATTTTTGAATCATCGGAACAGCATAAACAAAATTTCCTTATATTTTCGCTTCTCTAAAGCATTACAAATAGCGGCCACATGCTTCTATAATTTTGGCTGAATTTTTCTACTATATAATCTGAAAATAAATTTGTTTCCATGCAGTCAAGGAAAAGTTTATTTTATTTGAAGAAATGTCTTGTAAACTAATAGCAAATTCAAACATTGTTTTACTAAAACAAAAAATAATTTCAATCTGTAAAAGCATTGAAGGAATCTTTCAATAATCAAGTTAATCACTTTGTCAGTTCAAAAAACGTCGAACACTTTGTTTTATATATAAAATAAAATTCAACTAAAAAAAATGTTTTATATCGGTTAAGATATTTGATCTCTGAAACTTTTTGAACAAACATATGTGGGGGTTTTAAAATGTTATTGTTTTTTCTCTGTATAAAATATGAGTGAAATAATAACCCAGGTGAAAAAATTATACATGGTGGGAAATATTATATATAATTTTCATTGGTTGCATACATTTTTTGAATAAAACAAATTAAAAGTATACATAATTTTTTCCACAATGTATAAACTAAACATATTTTTTCTGACTGGGGAGTTAAGAGTTATTTGTCTTACCAATAGAATGGAGGAAAATGACAAAGGCCAAGGGAAGACTTATACGAACGAACTTCATTTTGTCAAGGTACTAAAAGATTTTTAACTTCTTGAACAGAAATTTTGAGGTATATATATATATATATATATATTACATGTATTGAAATTTTATAGACCTTATAGCAGATTATAATACCAAACTCCTTAATAAGATTATAATTTACTGATCTTGGGAAACCGTTTAAGTTTTGTGTTAAAGATTATTTGCAAATCATATTCTACGATGTCACGATTTACCAATCTAAGAATACATTTATTGAACCGTATTATTTTTGTGCTAATTTTAAATAAGATATAGTGTTCAAATTTTGGTAAAGTATGTTTATTACCAAGATATTCGAAATAATCAAAAAAATCATCCATAATTCACGTGGCCTTAAAAGTCGAGGATTTTAAAGCAAAATTTTGTAATTATGCAAGATTACAACATTTTAGAAAAAATGCGATTAGTTTGAGCGAATTTTAAAATTAATTTTAAAATTCTAAAATGTTTCAAGAGAATACAAAAATTCTTAAGACTCCTGCGTAAATTTCAAATGATTTTTTATTTTGAAAAATGCATATAAAAAGATAATTGAAAAATATTTTAAAAAATTTAGAATTATTTCCTAAAGTGTCGAAAAACAAGATTTTAAAGCAACATTTTTTACTTTTGCGAGATTACAAAATTTTGGACAAAAAGAGAATAGCAATTGTTTCTAAAATTCCTGGGAAAATTTATATTGATCTTTTTGTTTAAAAATTAATTTTAAGAGAAAATAGAATCAGGGGTTGTAAAGTTGAAAATTGAACTCATTTGTTAAAAATTAATTTTTACAACCGAAAATTTGACTATTCCTGTTAAAGATTCGTGATTTTAGTTAAAATTTTTAATTAAAAATTATTTTCAGTTGAAAGCTAATTCTTTTTTATTAAAAAGTCTACTATTACATTTTTGGTTTAGAATTCATCTTTTTTAGTTAAAATTTTTATTAATTGTTTACAATTTTAACTGTTTTTTTATATTCGTTTTTGTGGGTTGAAAATACAACTTTTTTTGGTTGATAGTTAATTCTTTCTGAATGAAAATTCTACTATTACATTTTTGGTTTAGAATTGATCTTTTTTAGTTGAAGGTTTTATTATTTTGTTAAAAATTAACATTTTTGTCAAAAAATAACATTCTTGTCAAAAATTAACATTCTTGTCAAAAATTAACATTTTTGTTGCAAATTAACATTTTTGTCAAAAAATAACATTTTTGTTAAAAAATAACATTTTTGTTGAAAAATAACATTTTTGTTAAAAAATAATATTTTCGTTGAAAAAATAACATTTTTGTTAGAAAATAAGACTTTTG